>JABASF010002553.1:0-14202 GCA_019776145.1 Harlomillsia oculata
ACCCCTTGACATGAACTATTGGTTTTATTAGACAAGAAATACGATTAATGTACTAATATATACCAATAATAACAAGAAAAATTTTGAACAAGTCGCATGCATGCAACATGCAAGCAAAAGGCATTCTGACGGGTGGAACTATAAAATAAAATGTTGTTTACATCTGCATTTCGCAAAATTAGCAGTGAGGCCCTCCCATGAACTAACATAGCTTTGACATGATAGCAGTTCAAGAAATCCGGATTCAAACGGTGCGGTGACATCATCAAAATCAGCATTATCCACATTCGCATGACATTAAACCTAACCCCACGATGCAACAGCACGTATCCATGTAATACAAACAAGGATTTGAGGATTTTTAATTTATTTTATAGACTTTTCACGATTTCATGAACTTTTTGCCCATAAAAGCTTATATCATTTGATTCAAGCAGACACACTTAAGTCCGAAATCATTTTCTAGTGATCCTCGGTTATAGAAGACAGAATAAGCAATAATTCCGTTGCAATCGTCAATCCCCACTGGTTCATCATCATGCAAGTGGTTGGTTCAAAATCTCAATCGCACATAGATCGTTTAGCATATAAGACTGAATCATGCATGATTGGAAATTTAGAGCTTATATTGCTTTAGTACTTACTTAATAGTACTACGTGAGTAACAAAGTTATGCCGAGTGCTGACAGTGCCACTTCGCCAAGTTGAAGGTTAGGCCTTAAAAGTTCACTCATCTTTTCCAATGATAGTGTAACTTTAAAAACAAGAAATTACGTACACAAAGCATTCTAGTACTAAGTTACTGGTGATAAATGATTACAGCCCGACCAATGTCAAAACGAGATTCTCCTGCTTAGCTAAAAGAATAAACATCAAAGTAGGTAGCCTTTCGCTGATGGAATACAGTGATTATGAAGGCAACAGCTAACGACATCAGAGTCATGTCATGACAAGGGCCAGTGAAATTCATACAGGTTCTTTTCTTGTGTCCAAGTGTGGTGAACGGTTGACGCACTCGTCTTTAATACTAGCTCCAGTCATACATTACTATTACATTGCGCACATTATCTTCCCTGTATTACTTCTGTAGTATAATGTATTTCAATTCCCAATAAACTTAACAACAGCGTCACCCTGTCCGATTTCAATTTTATGCCTCGTTTTATATCAATTTTGTATAGTTAAGGTCAAAAAACAAGAGATAATCTTGAACATTAGTAAACTAATTTTTGTCTAATGTCACGCATTTTCTATCATCTTCACTTCGCATTATGGACAACAAAAAATCATGTTGTGGGAAATCTGTCCAATGCTGTTTGCGACTTGGAAGCGATTAAAAAATCCTCTAATCACAACCACAGCAGAGGACAGACACAGTATAAAAGTATATTTAACAGTATTTATTCTCAACTTATGAAGTTACAATTTTTTACTGATTTTTATGGTATCATACTTATCACTCCAGCAACACACCAGTTTTTTCTGAAAATCCAATGGCGACAAGCAAGTGCACTAAATACGCTTAGTAATAATTTAAGATGATGCCAAAAATAGTCAGAAACGTACTGTTGTAAACCTCAACTTATACTTATAAGGCTTAAATAATTTTACTGGGCTACTTTACTTGTTGAAATTCGTCACTCAGCACTCACTAATAAATAAGTACTAACAGCAAACGAAAACATTTATGGCTTTTCTCTTCTGCTTCTTGTGTTTCATGGATGGTTGTTAAAATTGGTCCAAATGGTTCAGGAGGTTAATCCTAATCCTATGTACCGTATTAGCTGGTCCAATCTTATGGTCTCTTGAGATTAGTTAGCATCGAGTCATGTGAATACAAAAAAGTGCACTTGTTCAATTTTAACAGTTTGAACGGGGTGCATGCTAAGGAATTCTTAAGATTCGATGTGGGGATCCTCAGGCTCAAATCCTTGAGTGAATTATGGAACCCGATCCAACAACGGAATTCCAGGACATAGCTTGCTTGCTGCTGCTTCGCATAAAATTTCTCCTCCTACACACATCCGTAAATGCATTTCCACTTATTCCACCCACATTTCCCCATGCAACTACTGAAGAAGGGAGCACAAGTACAAAAGAGCAAGAAAGCAAGTTCCGTATTCTACCGACACAAAGAACTTACAGTCTTAGCCTGAACAATCAGATTGTCTTCAAACATTCTAAGTTGCTTTCATTTTATTATATGCACGAGTTTTAAAAAAGAAGTTGATAGCTGAGATAACGTAAGCGTAGGTTACACCTTTCAGTGCAATTCCAATCTATGCATCTTTTGTTGTGCAATTCTATACGTAGCTAAAATTGTAGCTTTTGGAGAATACAAACTTGCAGCGTTTTACGAGAAATTGACGTTTTCTATCAGGAAAACGTTCAGTTTCTAGTCATTAATATCCTATCTAAAATATTATGCCAGACTCCAGCCAGCCTGTATACACATCTAGAGAACATTCTTCACCAGGAATGAATTAGACGTGGCAAAGATGCGTGTACTGTCGTACATCATATTACATTGAGAAGTAAGAAGAGAATAGGAAAGGAGTGGATGATGCTCTGCACCGTCTGCACGGTAAGGTCAAAATGTTGCTGCCCTTCAAACTCACTTATGAAACTGAACAGAGTAGGCATGGTGAATGAGCAAAATGAGCATTAAAGATGCCACGAGCAGATCGACTAACTATCAAGATATGCCAATCAAGTGCAGTTTACTTCCTATATGTCCGTTCAACTTCCTTTTGTTGTGAGATGAGACGAGACCCTTCTTTGTAGTAATAAGCCAAACCCATGCAAATATTAATAAGCACCTTTTCCTTCCTGAGGTCTAGGTTCTTGGTTGCAATCCATCCTATAGTCAGTGCAATAGTGGTGCAGTAGGTAAAATTCAAATGGTCAAGTGAGACACAAAGCTTACCAACCTATGCAATTTCAATGCAAAGTATAATATCGATTTGGATTCATGCACCTGCTCGCAATCACGCAATATTATAAATTAATCAGTAGGTATCGTCTCTAGGACGTCTGTGCTAAAACATTGAGATATTAGGAAATGAAAACGTGGTAGTTTGCCTATTGACGTTTGCATTCCGTCATCAATTCAAAGAAGATATAGGAAAATATAATCTAAAAATGCAATAAATAGAATAGTATATTTGCATTCTAAACTGACAATGCATTCCATATGCCGTGATGCTTCGCCTGGAACCGATGCGATGATGTCGACTTATAGGTTTACAATTTTGTTTGACAAGTGGAAGGAAACCGGAACACGACGACTGTCATAATATGTAGGATAAACGAGAAGTGAGTTGATAACGGTTTATTCTCTCTCCCATATAATGGATACTATTGTCATAAATGACTAGCATGTGCCATGGTAAAGCTGTCTAATTTCATAAAATGTGGAGGAATCTGAAAAATAAACTTACTGGTTTTGTGGCACCATGTCCAAAATTAGAAAGCAGTTGTCGTATCCGTCGTAATCGTAACGCGGCTCACAAGACTAGAAGATAAGAAGTATACGGGCTTGACGTAGAACGGATGCTGTCTTAGTACAAATAATTTGAAAGTAGACAGTTGAAGTCTTCTGCGATGACGTATAATGTAATGTTACTGCTTGAAGAAACTCAGGATTCACAATAATGTAATTTGAGCAGATTGAAAAATAAAAATTATTGCATCACGCTCCGGTCTTTGAAAAGTTGAAGAGAGCGCGTGAAAGTGACGTAAAACACCGAAAAAGTCATGGGATGCAAAACGATAGCGCTTCCGGAAGCACGAAATCAATATTATTACCAAGGGTCAAGGCAGTCTATTCGGAATATCGTAGCTGCGCGAGAAACAAGTCTGAATGACGAAACGATCAAACTGAATGATGGTAGTAATAACTGTAATAAAATGTACGAAATATTGTTTCAAGACTCAAAGAAAAGTATAGAGTACTGTAATTTTTAATTGAAATGAATGAAAACGTCCTCCGCGTTTGTTTGATATGCTAGAGGCCACAAAACCAAAAAGTGAGTGACTGTCAGTCCAAATGGCCGAGACCAACTGAACGGATTTCTACGAAGGAAGCCTTAAGACCAATTTACACAGACCAAAAAAGATAAGCTCAGCAGCACCAAACGTCTTCCAATGCTCCAATGTGGTTTTGCTTGTTAGTGCTCATGCCGTATCCTTTCAATTTTATTGGTGGTGGTGTGACTGAGGCTCTTGCACAGCACAGTTGCAGCTTAGCACTGATTCGTTTCTCTTCACTGGGTTAAGGAAAAGAACTAGTCAAAAATAAAATGTGAGGCGACGAATACGACGATGAAAAGAATGAATTCTCCTTCTCCCTCTGCCTCTTTCGTCTCTCGTCTTGAGGATTTGTGTAGGATGCTTTTTCAACGAGTTAAGAACTTGAAGTTTCTTGGATAGGACCAAGTAAAGCCTAAAGCCAATGCTGAATGAAGCATCTCGCAGAGTCGTCTTCTGTCTTGCGCCTACTATCCTAAATATCACATGCCTTTAGCTTTTGCCTTCAAATCTACTATTTGGTTTTGCGCTCATGCTCTCTCACAAACCTAAAGAACATCATCGTTTGTCCTGTTCAACTCTTTCCTTCTCACAAAACCCTGTTCCAGAGACCAAGCGCATGCACATCACACGTGAATATGGCTAAATGTCGTCGTGGGCTCCCTCGTGTCAGAATCAACTTTCATTGCTACCAAAGAGAGATGATCTGGTCGTGAACTAAGAATGTCTCGCTTTCCCCAGATTGGCGTCATTTCACTTGCAAATTTCATCAGCGTGTTTTCAATGCCGTAGGTTTTTTGCACATTCTTGTTTTTTTTTGCTAATTGTTTCATTGCCCACGCATACAGTTGCAATTCAATGAAAGCATCATAATCAAGTTGTGCAAGTCAAACGTCATGTCACCTCACTACTTAAAGTTTAACAAGGCCATGAAAAGATAAAGTAAAATAAGTTAAGTTTCATTGAGCAATTACAATAACTTAGTTTTATATATACATTTTTATACATTTTTAACCTTTTCTTCATGGTGCAATGAATTTGGAGCAAATCGGACTTTTAATTCGCAATCGCTATGTCGCCGTCTGGTAAAAAGTAATGTATAGAACTGAAAAGTGAATCTTTTCATGAAGTACCGCGAGCGAGATTTCATTTTATCAACTTTCAATTTAGAGTCAACTCATTATCTTCAGAGTCTTCACCGACTTTTTGCAAGCGAATCCAGCCTTAATAAGTGATATCAAAGCAGCATATGCCATTGCTAATAAAAAATTGTAGTAGTTTAGTAGTACTAAGTATGATGCAAACTGAAATAACAGAATCCCACTTGCCAAACACGTGTAGCATAATGACGATGGACGGACAAGGCCGCTGTTTTTTCATTGTCAAGCTGGTTCTTTCGATCAAGTAATTTTGTAATTTCTTGGACAAGTCGTTCCTACTAAAACGTTAAGACAGGTTTATCTCCCTTCCTCGCCCACTCTCGCCTTGCACTAACATACATTTAGAATACAAATTTTAAGTAGCATTTCCATACACAAACTTATTAATGCAGAGTTTCTTTTTCGCCTGCAGCCATGTAGTAAAGTAATAGTATTTCGGTTTGAAGGTGAAAAAGTTCATTCAATATGTATAATTTTATTAAAAAGCAGAAATAGTATTGTAAATAACATTTATTGCACCCAATTATTCCTTCTGGGATGCTCGAATGCAATTCAGTTCCTGTGATCACTGTATTTATGTTCTCATAAGACGGCAATGTGTACTTGGTTAGCAGAAAATCACATTTGACAGGCGCCAATGTGACAGTAAGATGCGATATAAAAAGTCATTTACCGTATTAAAAGTCAGCAAATGCACAATCACGCGTAAACAAAGTGATCCAATAGCATCGTCAGAGATTAAAGAGTAAGTCCGGCCAATCTCATGCAATGTTCTGTGGTATGAAATGCAATCGTTTGGACTGGGATCAAACTGTCACTTAACTATACTTTTTGATGCATTGCATTTATAAGATTTCTTCTACAAGTTTGAAGAGACTTAACTTTAATGGCAAAACGGGAGCAGGATTCATAATCCGCATATTTGTTCCACAAGGTGCGTTCTGTGTTGTGTCAAATAGTTTTTGTACAAAGTCGTCAAAGAAAATCGTATCAAATCTTGTTGTGCCAATCGGGGATCAATTTTTACCAGTTGTTACTTCTTATTCATAGAGGTAAAACACTTTACACGCTCCAAAGCTGTATTACTCTGCATGGTACAAAGATAAGTAGCCGTTGTTCGTATGCTTCTATGCACTAATAGGGGTAGCATGCCTAATGTATTTATCGTTGACGACTTCATCGTGGTAATTATCAGTTTTTCAGTCAGTGTAAGTGAGTGGTGACAGAGAAACAAAACACTTGAGTTGAACTTATGCTAAACTCATACAGTTAACGCATACATACAAAAACATAAAAAGACATCATCATCATCATCATTAAACAATAATTTTTCCTTGTAGACTTCGTTTCATTAACTGTGTACTGTACACAGTTTTAACTTCATGAGCTATGGATATGGATGACTCGATTGCTGCTATCACTCAGCACTCGACTCTCGTCAAGTCTTTAGCACAAGCGTTTATAATTTTAGATGTGACTTATTGTACGCTATCGACTTTCGGGCCTCAACAAGTCAATAGGCCTTTTGTACTTAAAGGACTTGTTTTCATTCTAACAGAAAGAAAGGCTTGGTTTGAGTTTTTGGTTCTTGTTTCTTGTAATACTTTGCTTATGTGGACACTCGACATAGGGTAGGGCAGTCAACATGATGATGTTATAAATGGACTGTAGTGTTGCTCATGCTGATAAACACGGGAAAAGACGAATGACTAGAGAGACTAGCGACCAAAAGTGAAAAAGGTGAATGAGCCTGACATTACATATATTTTAAAACATTTCGACTTTGAATCACTTTGGGTTGGGCTTTATTGGCTCTTAAACCTAAACCTCAGGATTTTTCTTTCCCCAACCCAAAGTTACATGTCTGCACATATAATGTGTATGTGCTCTATGCTTTGACTAGTAATAGCAATAAGTTACATTTACTTATACAGCCCATAGCATCGAAAAGCACATTTTCATTTCCCATCCTTTACTTTTGTACTCCCAATCTCAAAGTCGATGGGCAACAAGAGAATTCCACTTTCCTTATTTAGTCAAGTGTACATTAAACATATAAAGTGGGTTGGTTTGGTTGGTTTGTCTGTTGTTCATGTTTAGCCATGCCATCCATGCAGCAGAGACGAATCTTTTCTCTTCTCATCGTTCTTCTTTCGCTTCGTCATTTACAATTTGGTAAACATTGTCACTATTTCACTATAACGTCACTATACAACTGCTCAACTCGAGAACATTCCGCTACGTGTCTTCTTTCAATTGGGTGTATTTAATTTCAGGTATTTAATCATGTAATTAAACACTTGACGGTTGCCCTTCTGGAAGAAATTCAATGACGCCAGAAACAAGTACTACATACAAAATATACTATACAATTATACAATACTGCCCCATTGTCCATAACGAAGACCCAACAGGAAAACGAATTATGAATGGTTAAAATTCATTACAGAATAATATTTTGCCAACTTCCAAATCGTTAAGTTTCATTTCTCAATCCTTGTTTCAACGTTTTTACATCGAAATTAATACAGAAAATAATGCTTAAGCTTTTCCAGCAAACTCCAATATTTTTAAGGATCTCTGCCCTGCATTTGTCAACCATTGCCTCCAATCTTATGAACCATGAACTTCCAGGAATCCTTCAGAGATCATTAACAACCTCATTGCTAATACTTTCTTAAAAAATCAGAGTACTATTTCCTTTCTACATATTTCAAACGCAAACGTTACGAAAAGGCGAAGGAATATCCTGACATCTTGACATTAGCCACTCTTTCTTCGAGATTACTACGAATAAGAAAAGATCATTGGAATACTAGAAGATCGTTACGAATGGGAAAAACATTGGACATTAGCAGCTCGTTTTAAATGAGGAAAATATTGGAAATTAGGAACTCGTTAACCTGATTCTGGAATGCTTTTTCAGTACAACGACCGTTCCAGTATTAAAGAAAAAACTAGGCAATTGTGATTTTTGAAACCTGCCTTAATTATTATAGCATACTTTCAGATTTCCAATTTTTTATTCACAATTTTGATTTAAGAATGTAATCTTGTGGCTTTCCTTTAAGAGATTCTCTTAAAAGTTTAACAGCGTATTTAGCTGATCCGGGTGCAGACGTCACTCCATAGCCTCCGTGACCATACAAATGAACCATCTACGAAAAAGTAATGTTTTTGTATTATCATTATCAGAGAATCGTTACTTTTTGCTATAGATGCTATGAAAAGAACAGCATTCTTTAAATGAAACAAAAAGGGCTCACTTGAACAGATTTTTGAGCTAATCGAATAGTTTCAAGTTCACAGCGGACAGGGTCCCTATGTGGACGTAGGCCCACCCACTCCTTAACCACTTTAGATTCTTTCAAGGAAGGAACCAAGGAAGTGCACCTCTCCCAAATTGCTGCAGAGTCATGCTTGTCAACTTCTTCTTTGTAGCTTTCATATTGACGACATCCTCCCAAAGTCACCGTGTCCCGACCGGGAATAACGTACGTGTCATAGTCTCCATAATAGAACATCTTTATCCATGGTGCTTTCACCTGTAAGTTGTGAATAAATGCAGACCAACCATTTAGTACAAACATAATTCATTCATTTGTCTTTGCATTAGTACGTAGTCGCAAAAAGGCATGGAAAGTTGATAATTTCAAAAATCATCTGCTACTTTTTTACATTCGACCAAATACTATAAATGAATGGAAAATGCACAGAAAGTGAACAAATGCTTTTGCTTTCAATGCACTCCCTACGACCTTTATTGACTTTAATGATTCTTATTAAAGGGAGTTGTATTTACATAGCAATTGTGTTTGTGTGCTTTATGCAAATCACCACAAAAATTCATATACTTGAGCAACGACTTTGTGCAGCATAGTGAAATGGTATGTCGCATTCAATTAACTAAATTCATCTTTACTATAAATAGTCAGTCAGATATTTGAACATATCCATTGAGCACTCCAAGAGACGTTCGGTCATGTACGTTTAAAGCTTAAAAGAACAAGTTTGATAAAAGAAAAAAATACATTCATGAGCTCAGTGATTCTGGAACTGAGGGCTGAAACTACTACGAATGCACTCTGTGTAATTTAATGTACAAACACAAACAGTAATAAGTACAATTTGTGAGACCACGTACGCTGGAGAAAAGACACTGAGGTCATCAAGTAAGTAAGAAGTATGAAGTAGTGGGTAAATTGGATGATGATTAAATGAATGTGCTTCACGTTATAAAGTTAGTTTAGTGCACCGTAGTACTAAAAATACAGTGAACACACACACACACATCAGAAATGAACAGTGAAGTGTGAGTTCTTTGTTCAAGAAACATGAACAAGGAACATTCAAGGAGCATTTCATTCTTCGTTTAGAGTAAAAGAACGCGAAGGAATTCCGTGGGTGGTGTGCCCAGATTTAATGAGCATCTTTTACATTTTTAATGAAGAGAAGTAAAGTAAAAATAGTATTAAGCCTATTGGTGATAGAGTGGATTCATCAAAGTGTTCAATGAGGAAAAGGCAACCGAGTGAATTGTTTTCAAAACTAAAAACGGATAAATCGATATTTATAAGATGAATAAAAACAAATAACGTGCGTATCATTCAGCTTTCATGCATTCTTTGTTTGAATTCCTCAGAGAGCATTTTAGTTGTTTACAAAAGTGCATGATTTCATACTACGCTTGTGAACACATAATGTTGATGTAATTTCAGCACAAAGATGCATTTAACGATCAAATTCATGCAGTGCTAACAACAGAGGTCGAACGGACGAATGGATACTTGTAGTAATGGTATGCACATTGGCGTCAATGATTCAAGCTAAAGACGAAGAAAAGATTTTGTCCAAACTCCAAAGTTACCTTGAAAACTTGTCCTCTGAGTGGAACAAGTTTGCGATCCTCACACAACCATTTGGAGCCAAAGCCGGTGCAGTTAACCACACAATCAAAATTAAAGTCGGCTAAATCAGCAAAGCTGTCAAGCTGGCGCCGGACGACTTGACCACTGGCATTCTGGAACCTTTTTTTGCAAATCAATTATGACAATTAATATACAAATCTGTATACTTTCCTTTCTATCATTTAAGAATTTTCTTCATTGCATAACTAGAGCGAACCTGGTCATTCCCCAAGGAAGAAATCGATCAGAGCCTATTACCATAGTTGTAAAGAATGAACCATATTTCCAGTTTCCAGGGCACAAACTGAGTTCGTCGTCTTTAGCTTGACGATAAATGGGAAGAAGTTTTTCCAGCACTTCGTTCTATACATTTCAGAAACGTGGCAATTATCCTTCCAGGAAAACGTTTTTCATATTTCACATGATCGTTGATAAGGAAAAAGTAACCGATTAAAATTCCAAAACCCCTTAAGGTCTCTAATAAACTTACATATTTCCTGGGCATTCAATTACACAATACTTACCTTACAAATTGATGAAAACCTGGATGAAAAATGGTATCCTGAAACTTGCATTACCCCAGCCAAATCAGATTGAGAAGATTGTAGAAGAGCGTTGTAAAATTCATAAGAGTCCGTTAACCATTGTCTATAAAAATTCATCAAGATATATGAGAAAGTATTCTTTATTTCAACCAAAATTCAAAATCAAACCGACAAATTATTTTGTATTTTTAAATCCACAAAATTACTATTACCTTGTAATTTCTTCAGTAGGGCCAGAAAACCCTGTTCCAGGACGAAAAATTCCAGCAGCTCCATTACTCAGTGTATCATTTTGAAATTCCTTGGCCACTATGGTAATGGAAGCATTTTGAAATTGTGATTGAAGTTCTAATGCAACATTAACTCCGACTATCCCGGCTCCTAAAACACCGATCCGCATCTTGTCAATTCCCGTGTAAACCCAAGTTTCCCGGTTATTCGGTCACAGTTCCTCTCAGCGTGACACACTGAAGGTTGAAATGAATGAATGTCTTTAGCCATGAAAATGAACCAGAATTGAGTCTCCATTACTCTCACTCTGAAATCAATCATGTCCCTCCTAACTATACATTCACAGTACATTTTAAATAATCAAACAACGATATAAAGTATTTATCCCTTAACGTTCAAGAAGGATGTGCATAAGAAAATCGATAATTTGTAAGCTTAGTAAGTATCACACAATATTGAATCATTGAATGCCTCCTCAGAATAATATGGATACTACATACGTATCAATAAGGGAATCTATCATCCCAAATCCCAACTAATTTCAATCCGACTGACTTTATTTGATGTTTGACGTCAGACGTCACATGTACAGACAAACTGTAACCTTTGATACCATCTGAGTTAACATAAACACACGACACAGTCAAATTCAAATTCAGAGTACTGCATAAACTTCTATACTTGTTTTCTTTATCATTTATCAGCTTCAATATAGCAAGATATCACATGAATTATAATTTATAATAAAACTTTTTTCATTCTCATACCATATTCATGTAGTAAGTTAATTGTAGTTTCGTAGTACCAGCTAAAACAACCTTAGATCAAGAATATTTACTTTTCGTCTTTCATGCTTTATGTTTTTGCTGTGAAATGTTAATTTCCAAAATCATACAAAAAATGAGGTAAAAATCGTAAAAAGTAAAAATGCATGAAACGTGTTGCATGGAAAACCAAACCCTAACAGATTGCATAGCCCGTATTTAACTTGCAGCTTTATCATGAAGCTGAAAAACGCAAGTATAAACGTTGAAAAAATAATAAAGCGCAAAACGTGTGTGACTGCTGCTCTCCTATTTAATGAAATAATTTAAATACTGAAACTAAAGTCTTTCATCTCCACTCATTCATTTAAGAGTATTAACGTTATAGTACGTTCATTATTTATTTGCTATTCACTACCAGTCCCATACCGCCGTTCGCCGTAACGCACGGGTGAGCAATTGCTAGAGGCTCCGGTGTCAAGGGGGCCCCATAGAAAAATGCAAATAAATGCCTTAAATTCAATTAGTTGGCAATTGGGGCTTTACAAATAAAATTTCAGGCTGATGTCGGTAAACAGTAGGCACAGTACCGCAACCATGCACTGCGAATGAGAATGGTCAGGCAGGCAGTGACCGCGCCAGGAATGGACTGCACACTGAAGCCCACGTATAAATTTTGGCCTTTATGAAAACGTTAAACGACTCAACGGTATACAATAAAGAGACCGATTGGCAATAAAATGGATAAGAAATCGTGTTTTTATCTGGAATTCTTACAAAAATTTCTCGCACCTACCGGCGCTTGATTTGTGTATGAATTGCTCCTGAATGTCCTGAATTGAACTTCAATTGCACTGTGGAAGCGCCATGGTATATTTGTGCTTTCACTGACTCTTGACCTTGACAATAGACGTTTTCTACTAATTTTTAATCCAAATAACTTGAGCAAAATTGAATTTCATTTCTGTCGGAACGTCTGAGAAAATTCTAGCTCCGCAACTGATGGAACGCCCGTTCTCGAGTTAAAATTTAATAAGATCTAGTTATACGTATAGTATATTAGTATGGTATAAGGTATAACGTATAAGAACGGCTAACAAACGGCATTCTTTCCATTGACAACTATTGGAAATTATTAATTGGCTTCTTTGTACATGAATCTGCTTATGTAAATAAGTCTAGACTTAGACATTATTAGCACTATTACATTGTGGCTTTTATTCGGAAATTAGGTGCATAAAAAAAATTCAAAAAGTAAAAAAATGACAGCATTGAACATTGAATGGCCCAATTTTGTTCATGCTAGAGGTCTCAATTTTCACAGTACAAGCTTATTCACTATTCATAAAAGATCAATAAAAGTTCTTAATTTAATTAATATACAGTTTGTTAACAAAAAACTTCCCATAATGACCTGAGAAAGCAGATCATTAATTAATTAAGTATGTCTTAATCGGTCTTACTAGATACGACGCCCAAATGAGGCTCATTCAATGTTGCAAGCAGGAACTGGAAAAAAGAATATATTATGTACCTAGGTAGGTATTATATTAATATACAAACTTTTTTACTATTAACATAATATATAAGCACGATTTTACTAAAAAGAATACAAAGGGGGACAAATAAAAAAAATCATGTAGCCAACTAAAAGTGCTTTGTTTACGACCACTTACGAATCCAGTTGCTCCACAAGTCCGATGAGTAATCCGTGCACGGACGATAGAATCTCGCATGATAGTTTGCTCCTCAGTTTCATCGATTTTGGGAGTATATTTAAAATAGGCAGTATTCGCGTCATTTTTAGTGTCTCCAGAACAATACACAAACTCTTGATTCGGGAAATCCTGCGTAAAAAGACAGTAATAAACTCTCATTCAGTCATTCATGAAATCAGGATGAAACATGAAAGACACGAGGGAAGAGAATCCAAGAGAAAAGTAGAAGCATCCCCGTCTGTCCCGGCATTCGACAGAAGGCACGAGAACCACATGAACGTCTTCGTCTTTTTTCCCAGTTATAGTTAGTTTTAAATTGAACATCTACTAATTAGTGTTAAATGGCACGTACTAAGACTCTCACTGATCCATATATCCCCATGTAGCAAATGGTAATCCGACTTTTGTGTACTTTGCTCACGACTGCATCCACGACTTCTCCGACCATCGGGTACAGAACAACTGCATCAAACTCAACTTTGTAGTTAATCTCCCCAGTCAGTGGCTGCAATATTCCTTTGGACATACTTGTACATTCCAAAACAATTACAATATAGCCCACATCCGAATCAAAAGCACCTTCGAATTTCTTCACCACGTTGTACTTCACTGTTGGGCTTTGACCAATTTCATTGATTTGTCTCAATTGCTGCGGTGTCGATTGAATTTCTCGTCTTACTTTTTTCTGAAATTAAATCAACAAAAATTTGTTATTTCCTGATAATCCAATAAACAAACAGGCACTTATTTTTGATTGTTATTATTAAATTATTATTACAGTATAAAACATTTTTTTTCAGTTGTGAGTTGCGTCTCTGTTCCAGTTTTCAACTATTCAAGAATTTCAC
>JABASF010002554.1:0-14197 GCA_019776145.1 Harlomillsia oculata
ACAATGGGACAACTGGAAGATTTTTATGTTGGTCATCCAGGTTTTGGTCTATATTTCCATAATTGCTTTCATTATTACAATGTACTGGGAATATTACGGATCTTTGAAAAAAGAAAAAACAGCTAAAATTGTCAAACTCCAGTCATACATTACAGATGATTTAAGCCGTACGACTGTTAGTGTCCCAGGAGTCCTTGAAATTTTGTACATGAAATACGAAAGGAATATAAACAGTAAACAATAAATAGGTACTACTGGCAGATTGATTGTTTACTCACCTGTTAACCGATACTTAGCGCAATAAAATGGGAGTTCAAGTTATGAAATATGTATAATGTAATCCTGATCATGAAGCTTGTTACTGATAATCTGGAATCTAAACTATTGAAACTTGCATGAAATAGCCGATTTTATTACTCCATTTATAGATTCCGTTGGTACAAAATTAATGCAACAAGTGCATGAAATGAGTATTGATGCAACAGATTATGGGCTACTTAAAACAATATGAAAACAACCAAACATTTAAAATGTACTAAAAATAACACCTTTGTACCCTTTACTTATATTAATTCTACTGACATTGTGTATTTAACCATCACAGAATGCACTTGAGTCTGCGTGTTAGATTATTCTACTTCGTGATCCCGTAACACATTCACCCCTTCTACTGCAAATCTGCGTCTCATTGGCACAATCCATATCAACGAGACATTCCGGCCTGTAATGAAAGATTAAATCAGATCAAGAATCGTTTAGAAACTGACTAGTGAATGACCAAGCATTAATTAAAAGTACCTGCATCGCGGCGGAACACCACCGTAACGATTGTCCTTGCATTGGCAGACTGCTTGACCAGTTTCCTGAAAAGACAGAAAAATGTTGCTTTCAAGAAATGCATATGGTTTATGAAAGTTTAAAGTTTAAAAAAATGACAAAAGGTCAAGGAACGCACTTTTTGAATGATACAAATAGCATGCTGTCCACAAGGATTTGGATCACAGATGTCCAAAGCGGGTTCTTCCTTTTTCTTCTTCGGTTTACATTCGTGAGCTTTGCATTCTTCTTCAGGTTGACAGTCAGAATTTACAAGGCATGTGATATGATTTCCAGGAGCTCCCGTTGTTTCATAAGGTTCGCACCGGGTCATGATCCAAGCGTAACCTGGTCGGCATGAGCAAATTGGAAATCCGTCGATTTCCTTACAGACAGAAAAAGGGCCGCATGGATTTGGGGAGCATGGATGGTCTTTTGTAGTTTGACTGTAATACTGCATCATAGGAGACAATCCAAATGTCCCAATTGTCTGAGGAAGTGGTTGAGGTGAGGAAGAAACTGAATTGTCTTCAAGACCCATAGAAACTAATGGAATTGTAGTGAGGAGATACGATGATGGAGACACTACGGTTTCCTCATCGTTAAACGTCGGCATACAGTGCTTTCGAGGATTTCCAACCGTGCCCGGTGGACAACGACAAACAACGTTCTCATTGATGACACGACATTCACTTCCCAGACCACATGGAGAAGGTGTGACATCACACGGACTGCGGTATGGACGTAAAGTACTTCTTACTGTTGACGTTGTGACTAAAGGTTTTTTAGAACTGAGCACTGGCCGAAGAGGGTGACGAGCAATGCCTTCAAAGCATTGTTGATACGGGTCACCGTATAACCCGTGAGGACACTTGCAAACTGCCCTGGAGTTGATCATACGGCATTCCGCTCCGGAACCACAAGGTTTACTTGTTTCGCAAAGATTCGTGAATTCAGAAGGTGTCGGACTTGGTAATGGGACTCTTGGCTGTAGTGGAGGAATCTGCACTGGAATAGCTTCGAGTTCATCGCTTACCAATTCTTCCGTTAGAACATATGCAGACGATAAGGAATCGGGTTTCGGTGTTTCAGGTTGAGGAACCCTTTCGCAAGCAAGTCCGTATGGATCTCCAAAGTATCTAAAAAGCACGTTTTTGAATATGAAACATGTTTTTTTTTAAATATTAGCCTTACAGTGAAAGTGAACCCTTGACATTTGTAATTTAATCATTGAGTTTGATATACCCTGAAGGACAAGAGCAAACGGCTCTGTGGTCCATAACGGAACACGTCGCATTCAAAGCACACATATCCTTGTCGATTTCACAAGGATCTTTGCACCGACCCGTGCGACAACTTTTAAGCTCCGAACATTCAGAATCCCTTCTGCAATATTTAGGACTGCAAGGTAGCTCTCCGTATGCATTTGGCAAACAGCAAATTGTAAATGGATCTCCCCCGAATCCTGGTTGACACTTGCAAGTTGGTAAATGATTTTTAACAGTACAAGCTGCTCCAGTGCCACAAGCCCCTGAGCACGAATCTTCACATCTGTTGCTCAAACAGAATTGATCTTCGGCACAATCATCGTTGACGGAACATGACTTTTGTCGACAGTACGGCGGTTCCCCAACAAAAGAGCTGGCGCATTTACACACAGCAAAACCAGAACTTCCGTCACAATCTGCATTTAATCCGCAAACGCTTTCTGGATTTTTGCAAGGTGGTCCTCGTTGCCATTTCGTGAAGAAAGAATACAATCCTGTGAACGTTTGCGCTTGACTTATGTGTTTGCACACTTTGTACGGATCCCCGGTAAAGTCGTCAAAGCACCTTTATAAGCGAACGTCTTTAAAACTGACTGAATGCCTGAAGAAATGATTTCAAATATATTTAACGTACCTGCATACACCTTCTCCATTTATTACGCGACAAAGTGCATTGGGACCACAGACCTTTTTATCACAGGGATCTTCTATACCGGAAATCGTTGACATTGTCGGTGGTTCTGTTGTTTCGGTTGCAACCGTCGAATCGATTGTTACACTTAATTCTGTTGGAGATGATTCGACGCTCTCAGATTCAGTTGACACCTCGTTGGGGTAACCTTGGACGAAGAAACGTGATAAGAAGAATACAAATATAAGAATCTCAACGTTTCAGAAGACTTACATGATTCTTCGGTGGAAACATTATACCGGACGATTTGAAATGTATTGTTGAAACTAGCAGTGCAAACATAGACTCCAGCAAGGTCACAAGGGTTCTTCGATTTGAGAGTGTACCCCTTGGATGCTTGAAATGTAACTTCATCCGTTAGTGGGAAGGAACAAGGCATCAGAGAACCCTTTCATACCACAAAATGAATTTCAGTTGGTGTAACGTGAAAAATGTGATAATGCATGTTAAAGGTAAATTACATTGATAGACTTTTGCAAGTTGACAGAAACCGATGGAAATGAGACCGAACATGGAATACGAAGAGTGCTTTCCTCAGACTCAGTGACTGCTGCTGGAATGACTAAATCAGCACTTTCCGGATTGGTGAAGAGTGACGAACCTTTATAAGCAGAAAAGTATATAAGTCGGGAGATACGAAAAGTTTCATCGAACTGTATCAAATGATAAGCGATCTACAAAGCACGCTGTGGAGTTTATTAGTACAAGAGCACGTGAGCAAATAGAACACAAAACTGTACTCAGTGTAACTTTCATCTTTGCCAAGACCTCGATCATCCCCATTTTTATCAAATGAGATACACAATTTAATGAATGTAAAATAACTTTTTAAACACTTTTCTCCTAGTTATGTAAAATGATTAACATAGTTTAAGACAATGGGAAAAAATGAAGGTTTAATCACAATGATGATACCTTTGACATAAATATAAATCCAAGTAGCCATTGACGGCTGATGAACTTGTTGACATGAGTAATTCCCAGTATCCATTTCACGAAGATTTCCACCTAATCCAAGAGCAGCATATGAAAGCACAACACCCGATTTGATCTTACTGTTCCCTCGCTTCCGGGATGTTGCAATGTTATTAGACACACTTGAAATGTTCATGGAGAAATTCGGTTTCTGCAAACGAAACAGAATGTTATTAGTTATCTTTTTTGCATATTACTACAATAGTATACATACGAAATCAACATGTAAATTCAGTTAAATTAACCGCAATAACAGATTCAAGGCAGACACAACATCAACATGATCGCGTGTGCGTTTTTTGCTGCTTTTCCTACTCAATTTGTATCTTGGTTTTGACATTGCCGTTATAGACTTAACCGATTTGGGCTGTGTCGACTGCATGTACAGTGACATTGAAATGGAACCGTTAAGCGTTTCAGACATCGGAGATCGTGGATTTTATGGTTACTGATGCATAATAATGAACTCTTCGCATGCATGCACCATGTTACAGGATCGCTTTTGTTCTTTACATTAAATTTAATGTTGTAATTGCGCTCATAATGAGATAATTATGGCTATTATATGACCAATTTATTATGATATTATGATGGTACAATTTTAATGTGCTAAATCGGGAAATCTTCATTTCGCAAAATCGCAACTTACCCCGTCTCCAGTATAAATCCACTCTATGGGGAAGGCTGCTGAACACTCCAATAGAAGTTTATTCCTTGGGGTTTCTCTTATATCATTTTCACTAAATATTAATTCGGAATTAGGCGTAGGTGTTAAAACTTTATTTCCTTTGCTTCCAGGAAAGTTTTCTGTTGAAAACTCTACTATTCTAATATGAGGAGGTTCAAAGGGTTGAAGTTTTGTTTTCAATAAACTTGGAGACAAGCACGCTACTTTGAAACTATTTAATAAGAAAACTAATGGAAGGGCTAATATCAGTGTAGAAATTGTTGATTGTTTGGTGCCCATTGTACAAGTTTCAAATTTTTCCGGATCACGAAGTTAAATAAAAGTGTAACTAAAGTGTCTGCTAATGACTAATTTACTGGTATTGCTTGCGAAAAATTCTCTGCCGTTACAAAAAGTTTTTTAAAAAAATGTTCTATACAATGTTTTTTAATGGATTGTAGCGTAGCAGAGTAGCCTGCGTCTTCTGTCTCCGAAGAGAAGAGAAGAGTCGCAGGAGCACTTTGAGAACAGTTTAAAGTGCTCGGTACAGTAGCGAAGGTACTAATGATAATAAATGTTCGGACTTCTTTGACTTTGTTCTTTTTGGAATTCCATCTTAAACAATGTACATTACATGAAAGGTTTGAATTATATAAAAAGGGAACATCCAAGCCAAGTTAGCAAACAAAGTTTGCATGTGCGTCTAACATGAAAGAATATGGAAGAAGAAGTCGTCTAAACAGCACACTTTAGTGCAAGATACCCCATTCACCCTCATTTCACAAGAGTGGTGCATATTAGCTTATTATACGATGATATGAAAGATGTTGGAATGTTGGAAAGCAATGCGTCTTTGAAAATCTGATGAGAGTTCTGTTCTAGTCTTAAATCTACAAAAACAGAAGAATTGCACTTGGTTTCAGTACGTTTTGCTTGAGATACGCGGACTCTTGGCACTCAACAGCAAGACTCGGCACTAAACAGATGAAGATGAAGAGGCTTTTGCTTCATGTCAAATTGTATAATAAAAGAGCTTCCGTGACAAAGTTTTTCATTCATGTGCCGTAGAGGTTTCGAGCGAATAGGGAAATGTGGAGCAAAGCGGAATGAGTTGTCCGATTGCAATCGTTTTGCATCTTCATCGCATGTGTGGCTTCTAGGGCTGGGCACTGAACGCATTAAACCGGTTTCAAATCCATATCAATCTCACTCATTTCTTTTCTGTATTTGTACTATATTATGTATGTGGAGGAATTCTTTATTGCAGCGCTATTACGATTATTATTATGACGATTGTGTGATGTGAGCTATGAAACTCTGCAAAACTCTGCAAATTCTGCATTATAAAATAAGTTAGGTTATACCAGTCTATCACCACAACGCAGTACTTGGTGTAGCATGTAATAGATCTCTTAAGAAGGATTACTTCTTTATCTTTTACTTTTCTAGCAAATGAGATTTCAAAGCTTTAATTTCTAGAAGAAAAGGAGTTCAAATTGTTTAATTGTTGATGTTACACCTCCTCCATTGGAAAAGTAGCATAAGTTCTCATTCACTTGTGGGTCGGCAGTCGACACATTTGGCATCATTTGTAAATCAGACTGAGGCGTAAAACAAGTAGTCCTAAATGCATTACATAAAAGAATTCCTAGATTACCATCATTTTATCGTCATTGATTTTTAGAAGACAAAAGCAAGTTTTGCAAATTACCTAATTAAATTATGAATAATTAGAATTACATTGAGGCGGTATTTGCGCTGTGGTAGACTTGAAATTAAATAAAGTCCTCTACGATTTAGCAATCTTAACACCGTCCCAAGTATTTACTAAATTCGAGTTAAGTTTGTGTCATTACGAGACAGGAAGTTAAATAATGGAAATGCAACCAGCAGGCTACCACTTCTAACGTTTAGTATTGTATAAATTGTAATTTATTATTATTTTATTACCGACATGCCAAAAATGCCAATGCCAACATTGGGTTAATGTAATTTATAAGGTCATTCAATTGGTTGTGTCAGTAACTCTGTTCTATTGACTGAGCAATTTATTACTAGTGCTACATGTCTTTGACAAAGACGTAGATGTAGCACACCTTCATTAATTACTAATTAATTACCTATCGACAGTTCAATTGCAGTCGAACAAGATGTCTGTATTGTATCAGATTACCCTTGTGAAATGTAATAATTAAAGTATCGAAATCTACATCTCCTCACTCAACAAGAAGAATCGGATTGTAAAAGATAATCCTCATATAATTTTATGACCTGTAGTATTTTTAAATGCATTATCAATTATCATTGAAGACCTCAATTTGAAAGGTTGAACCGTGTCACGTTTCAATGTTTTTATATAACAAACACACTTTTATTCATTGACAATATCGTATGAAATTCGGCATCATTAAAGTACAAACTGGTAACGATCAATTTGAAAGGTTGAATCGTGTCACGTTTCAATGTTTTTATATAACAAACACACTTTTATTCATTGACAATATCGTATGAAATTCGGCATCATTAAAGTACAAACTGGTAACGATTTGTTAACTTAACATTCTACTTGCAGCATTATTTGTGAACATTTAACGAAAACAACAAAGTGTTCAATTATAATTTTTATATGTAGTTTAATATTATTAGAGCAAAAATTCACTATAAGTCTGACGTAGAGACTCTCAGTTCAGGTAGCTGCTTCGTTTCATTGATACATTTATAGCCCTACCTCATGTATTACAACTATTGTTTTTGATATCACTGTTATTTATTTTTATCTCATTACGTTACAAAATCCCATACTTGGTGACAATCTGTGTGACTTGACGTTTAACAAATTGTGCACTGCATTTTCATTTAGTGATATTAAAAAATACCAAACATTCTCTCTGTACAAAAGAGTAAACCAGAAAACAGACCATGTATATAGTTGATATTAATAAATGAAGAGTCGACCTCAAACCGAATCTTACCTCTACCTCACAAGTTTTTATTATAAACACAGCCAATCAGTAAGTCAAGAATCGAAGTCGTAGATTAATGTCATAATAAACACTCATTTTTCCCAACATAAAGCCAATGCAAGGAATCCTTTACCGAGCAATATACACATACTAAGCTTAAACTTCTAGATATCATGCAAAAAACAAAACTTAACAATCAAACAAAAGATAGACTTGAAAAACTTGGAAGTGAATGTGACTGAACATAACAGGTATGCACAAGTCGAATATGGATTGGAATGAGTTAATCAGCCTTTCGAACTTTCCGTCGTCGTGCCTCACTGCTTGGATTATCCGGTTGTTTATCCACTTCTTGGTCTTTACTTGGTTCTTCATCACCAATCTCTTCTTCAGAATCTTCATCAAGCTGCTCATCATCATTCTCAGCCTCCTCAGTATCATCCGCATCAGCAATTGGATCGTCTAAACGATCATCTCTCTGCAAGCAAACGTTAATGTATGTACACAGATTAGCTTTCTCACTGAATGTAAAGTATATTAGTGTCGACAGTGTGTAAACGTAACAATCAAATTACCTCAGTAGGGATGTCCTGCCTGTCTCCTGCCTCTTCTGGCTTTCTGACAGACCCTCCGGGTGGATAAATGAAATCAATAATGCACACCAACACCTGTTAAAGCCGCGTTGAAAGTTTGGCAGTAATAACAGAATATTATTGTCAACCTAAACTTAAGATAAAAACTATAAATGTGCGAGTCATATAAACTAAACTTTTCTTCACGTACCAATCCAAGAATGAGACCAACCACAATAGTTGCCAAACCAAATATCAGGTAAGCGGCCCACGTAGGAATTCCATAATCTTCAAACATCACATTCATCACATTCTACAGGATAGAAATAAACGGTCAAATCATTTCATTCCAATTCATCAAAATACAAACTACGATTAAAATCAATACAAAATCGAAATATTACTCGAAGCGTCATCGAAATTCTGTAGAATTGAGAAATAAGTGACATCTGAAGAGACTCCGGTGACTGCCAAGATGAAATTGGTTCCACATCTTGCCATTTCTTTTCTTCAATGAAGGACAAGAAATCTTCCTTCGAACGGGGTCCCCGATATTGACGAAACGTTCCCTCCCTCACATGGTAGATGGTTGGAAGAGCTGTTAGAAAACACAATCAAGTGATAAATATTGATTCACTCACTTCACACTCGTCAAATTCAATATTCAATACAAACACTAAACGAACCGCCAATTCGTAAAAGCAATATAAAAAAATCAATAATATAGAATATTAAACGCCATCATGTTCCTGTCGTCCGTTTTATTACAAACTAACAACCGTAACACCCAGCGTAACACTTAATATCCAACTCGAAAAGAGCGAACGCGAACGAGCATGAGATATCGATTGAAGGGTTTCAAAAGAAACATTAGCATTATGCTCATTCGGTCATTACTATATGATACTTTACTGCTACACTGCTACTAAAGTACATATTACTAATATTATATACCAGTAATCATGAATCGACCACTTAAGCCAGGGCTGTTAGTGATGTCCACTTGTCCAACTTTAATGTCCAAATCATTGCTCCAGGTGGAAAACTGTTCCCACACCGGTTGTAAACTTCGACACGCAGGACACCAAGGAGCGTAACTAGTAAAATATAAAATAAACACAACCGTTAGAATCTTGGAATTCGTTTCAATACATAGTTACAGATTCCAGATTCATTGAATTTTGAACACTTACAATTCTACCATCCATTCTCCAATTAGAATTTGACTCCAGTTATCATCATTGACCTGAATGCAGGTGGCTGGAGGAGCTTCAGAACTACTGATCTTACCACATAGCAAGCTTAAATACAAAGCTATGAGTAACGTAAAACGGTTACTGCTACAAACACGCAGCATTTTACGATTTTACCTTATTGGGTAAGACCGGAAAATATCTGAAAGTGAAAAAATAAAATCGTCACTGAAAATACCAATAAAGGCTACAACCAAATTAAAATAATCAACATAATAGTGAAAACGGGATGCGTAGTACTGAAAACAAGTTTCACACGGTAGCAGTGAAAACGAAAACGGGAACAAAACGGAACTGCATTCACAGCTGTCTCTTTCCAAGAGTTGCAATCAGAAAGAAAACTTACTAAAAACTCATAAAACCATTGATATAACCCATAATTTAAATGTTCTTACCAAACAATGTCACTTCCAAATCCAAACCAGCTCCGACTACGACACGACAAATGACAACACGACACGTGTCTGAAGACTGACAGCAAACCCAATTGCGACTGCGACAACTGCGACTTCCCTACCTTCCAACACAGCAGTTCGTTACGGACTGAAATGAAAAGCATTCAAAAGGGTGCATTCGCCTTCATATTTCCGTATACTTGTTTGTGCCGTATTTTCATTCGGTAGGAGATAGGCGCCGAACAGAACACACAGTTGGCATACGATATTTGACGACTGATACGAGCTCTTGGGTCTTGTCTTGAGGAGGCTCGTATGTTTATCCAGAAGCTGTCGCTGCATTTCTTCCGTGTATTAGCTTAGCAAGTCTATTCAAGTTCCAGTTACAAAATAAATCGACTCTCATCTGTTTTTGTGTGATGTTGAACTTTTTCATTAATGTGACTGCTTATTTAATTGGATTCAACGATAATTAGAAATACTTTCAATAAGGTTTTGTCTTTTGGACATGTTACGTCGCCCCGTGCCGTGCGCATGAGGTAAGATAAGAATAATTTTGTTTAAGTCTGCAGTAAACAATGGAATGTTATTGTTATTACTGTGCAGTTGCCTTATATGATGCTGTATTATTATTGTGAATGGGTGGCAATCTGGCAATGTAGTTTGTTAGTTGAATGAATGGTATTTTGTTGATTTGTAATTGTAGCATAGCTTCGTATTTGATTATATTTTATTGAATTTGATTTTAACATTACAAAAATTTTGGAATCTGTTTTTAAAGGGTTGGTGTGCATAGGTGTTTTAACATGTGAAAGAGCAAAAAGTCAAAGGAACCAAAGTCAAGCAAGGTTTACAATCATCAACAACAACGCAACGTCAACAAAGATAAAAAATGGCACCAATAATGCATCAATGTGCATACTGTTCTGAGCAATTTTTCAGTCAGTATTCACTAATGGGTATGTCAACACTTTTGTGCATTGTTTTATTTTAGTATGATTACGTAATCATCTAGTGGCAAAATGACAATTGACAATATCATTCATTTATTTCATCATGTTTTTTCTTATGGTTGTTTTGTACTTTTTCCAGGTCACATGAAAGTGCACAATAAGAAAGCTGAACTAACATCCACTGGGATAGCTTTCCCCGGATTTCCACCACCAAGCATTATTCCTTCACCCAGCTCACAACCATCATCTCTCGCTGATTTATGTTGGCCACAAAATAGTTGGCAATGGGGTTCTAGTTCTACCAATACCACAGGTGTTTCTCCGTTCCATCACACAACGGATGCGAAAGATTCGATGGTTTCACGAAGAGTTGGGAATACCGTTCGAACGCAGGGGCAGGGACATGTAGATGATGAAACAAGTAGTAGCAGTGGATGCGGAAACAGTGATTTTGAAATACCACAGAGAAATCCTAAAGGAAACAGAAAGTTATACGAGTGTCAAACTTGCAGTAAAGTCTTTCGCTCATACCCTGGATTACGCTATCACAGAAATAGTCAGCATACACAGGATGGCCCGTACAAATGTGAATACTGCGATAAGAGGTAAATGAATAATGAAATCGTATGCGTCTTCGTCTACATATTACATTTTTATTTTAATGCAATTGCACAAAGTACTATATGTTATAATGATGGTTTCTCAACGTATTTCTAATGAATTTATAAACTTTGTTCTTTTCAGATTTTGCCAAAAATCACATCTGAGTCGACATGAAACTATACACACTGGGGAGAAGCAGTATGTTTGCTCATATTGTGACAAAACGTTTCGAATTAAGGGTAACTTGCAGATTCATTTACGAATTCATACCGGTGAGAAACCGTACGCTTGTGAATCATGTGGAAAGAGATTTACGCAACAACAATCGGCTAAAGCACATGCCAAATTACATTCAAAATACAAGTAACAGTTTTGAGTTGAGTAGTTTTTCCTATGCCATTTTGTCATACGACTTTCTTGACTTTCTAGTACATAGTAACCATTTGTATTCAGAATCAGTAGATTTGAATCGTGGTCATGTAAAAGACTTAAACAAAAGTTAACCAGCAATCTTTGTTAATAATTAGACTGATTGAAATTGCATCAATTTTGTAGTTTTACGTTTAGTTTGATCATTTATAGTGTTTAAAATGAAAACTACGCTTGACGTTCTTTACTTTGTAAATTGTAATCGTCTGAAAGCGTCGCGAACCAAATAATTCTGTGAACTCTCTAGTTTGATCTTGCTTCTACGAATGTACATTGTAATTTTATATTAATTTATAGATTAATTATTCTCCTCTCTAGTGTTTGAAATATGAGTTGAGTGGTTTGCAGGTTTCAGGAGTTGTTTATCATTAGAATTAGAACTAAGTGTAGAAACACACATTCGACATTCCCTTCAGTGGTTATCTCCTATCAATATCATTATTCTGTAGAAAGTTGTCGTAGTTTAATGAAAGAAATTGTACAATAGTTGTTGAAGTTGAAAACTGAAGAGAACCAAATCTAAATCAATCAACGAAAGCAAAGTAGCTCGTGTTAGTGTAAACCCTTTAGCATTATAATGTCTAAGTTTGTGTCGATTGTTCGTTCACCAGTGCAATTCTTTCTTGTCTTATTTTCTGTTTCGTGTTCTGAATGTCATGTCGCAGTGTGTGTGATCTTCTACAGAAACTATTGCTTTAAGGAAAATTTTAATAAAGGCGATTTCTGTCCGTGGAATTTTTAAATTGCTGTTGTAAACAAGAAACGTGCGATGCGTAGTTTTCCTTCGTACAAGTTCATAGCTTAATGTGATGATGGAATATTATTGTGTTGTGACGATGAGTCGTACAGTTCCATTTGATAGTGCCAAATCAAATCAAATGTTTATGAGTACTTTTGTGTGCCACAAAACACGCAAATTGAGTTTTCATGTGCATTCCATGCCCTGACGTTTCGAAACCTATACTAGTTGGCTGTTTTGCATCTAATTGTGATTATTAGTCGCCCGAGTCAGAAGGTTGATTCAAAACTTTCAGAAGCAATTAGTAATAGTAGTACTGCAAAGGCGCATTCGTTGATGGGTTAGTGAGTCACATTCATGAAGATGATCTAATGTTCTATGTCATTGCGTCCTTCCGCCTCTTCGTCATCTGACTAATCTGCGTAAGTGAAATAAGGTAGTACAAATGCACTTTATGGTGTTTTGCTTAACATTACTACACTGTTAATGACACCGTTTCCTTGTATGGAAGGAATGGACAATGCTGCTTCTTCCAGCTTATCGCAAATAACATTAATAACCCATTACTTTTGACAATTCCGTTGCGTTCCATTGTGACTCTTGGAAATTCCTAATCCTATATAATTCATGCCCTTGAAAGCTGTACTGAACAGTCATCCAGCCCAGTTTAAGTGTTACAGTAGTAACGTTTATTCCTCTAGTAAATTACAAACAAAACCGTAAGACATTTCGAATTATCTTAAAAATTTTGTTAAAATAACCATGTCAGTTTGAAATAAACTAGTTAAAATAGTGTGCACAAGAGTTTGTAAATTACATTTTAGGTACATAAAGACGTCATGTATTTCACAACCCTTTCCTTGATTGTAATGGCTTCTGCACATGGATTAGTGCAAGGAACCACCATCACAGCAAAGACATCCTCAGAATTGCTGTCAGCTTTGGACAGTGCATCACCCGGAGATACGATTAAATTGCTTCCTATTGATTACACCGGTGATTTTACAATGTACAAAGCAGGGAATAGCGGAAATCCCATTACGATAAAAGGTACATCAACCGACGGAAGATCCACCAAGATTATTGGAACCAACACTGCTTTCACCTTGACTGGGGCAAACCTCATTTTGAGTGCGATGCAAATTGTTTCTGCAAGAAATGGAGTCATCGTTCAAGGACCCAATAGCAGAGTTGACACCCTTGTGGTTTCGGATGTTGACACAGCCCTTCAGATCCAAGCCGACGATTGTACAGTGCATTCACTGTCCATCATGCGCGTGAAAGACGGAATCATTGCTGAGGGAAACAGAGCGAATATCAACACCAATTCAGTATTGGCTTCTGATCGAGCACTTGTTGTGAAAGCCACCAGTTGCTGCGGAGTCATTGACAAAAATTCATTTTCCAAGGGCAAAGTAGTACTTGAAGGTAACAAGTACAAATTGGACACCAACGTTGCGTCCAAGGGTCTTGTGGTCAATGGTTGCGACAATGTATTCGGAGGTAACGTGGCGTACGACACACAATTCACAAAATCATGCCAAAACCCACTTCGAGGTGGAAATGTGTTTAACGGGTCACCATCCTACTCATCTTCTGCTTCCGGTTTCGCTCCTAGCGGATTGGGTATTGATCTCAATCTCAACAACTATTTGGATTCCATTTATAGCCAATTTCGTCAATGGTTTTAAAAATGTTAATTTATAAGCCCAAATTCAATGTTAACTTGTTCCTTTATCACGAGAAAGTCGCATGAGTCTAAGATGTCATGGCTGTTGCATATTCTTAAGCCTTATATAAGTTGTGAACTTAATTTTTTGTAAACACGAAAAGTTGGCAAATAAATGTTCAATTTTTGGTACAAAATGACAAA
>JABASF010002555.1:0-14184 GCA_019776145.1 Harlomillsia oculata
AAGCTCAAAAAATGATTTTTTATTACATTTCCATTCTTTCAGCTGCGTTTGTAGTCTGTAGTCTTATTCGTTTGTTATTGTTTGTTCATGCTGATTTTATGCGCAATGAGAGCGAAATGTTCCAGTCAGTCGTATTACAAGTTGTATGCAAAAAATCAAAGCATTTGTTATCTCTCGTCGTTCACATCGTCTCCACTGCATTTTAAGTGCATACAAAATAACCACATCGGAATTTTCTTTGTAGTCTTTTTGTATAGTAATGATTTGTTATCTCAATTCGCAAAGTTTAAATGGGGTTCCCCTGGGTTGCTACCACTGAGCAAAAAACACTCCTCTTTTATTGCCACAGTATATAATTTTAGCTTATTGTAAGCCCGCTGGCTACTTTAGTACATTCTTACTTTTGCATTCAATATTCAATGTTACATTCATAGATGATTGAACACGAATATCTTACCTGTTACTTCTTCCACTGGGTTTCATATATTCATATATATTCGGCAAAAGCAAAAGTAAAGCAAACCAACAAGTATAATGGGCAAGAGACCAAAGAGAAACACAGAATTTTTGTATTCATTTTCGTTGACTTTTTGTACTTGTTTTTAGATTTATTCAAGATTCAAAAGGCACGTTTAAAAGTACTTGACTTTTTTGTGTCCTGTCCCTTGGAGATGTTTCCTCTTCAGAGTATAATGGGCAGGTTGTGTCTGCCATAATAAATATCGACAAGATTTATGGATTCTTGTCGAAGCAGAAGGCGGTAGTAGGTGTAATGCCATGTAATCAGCAATCCAATCACACAGATCGGGTCGTAAGAGTGTGAACTGTGAAACTGTGCACGGATAAATTGTGAATGAGCTCTGTGCTCTCTTCATTACGGCTCCATTTTCGCGTTATCGAATTACCATGTCAGATTGATTTGATTTTTTTCTTTCTTCTTCATGTCACATCAAGTCATACAAAAAATGAATGCGAGACAAACGCCAAAATTTGCATGCAGGAAATCAAATAGTCGATGTACATAATACACCGTGCTGATTTCAATTCAACATCAACAGTCTGTCGTTGATGTGTGGGCGATTATTTGACTCGGCGACGGTGGCAGACAGACTCACTAATGCAAAATTACTCCCGTTTATGGTGGAGTCAAGGAGCTCTTTCTTGTGACAATAATGGTCTAAAAGTGCGTGTCGTTGTTGAAACTACAGCTACAAACTACTGTTCTCACTTAGAGGTTCTTGTTCTAGCGTCCCACAGGGAAAAATAACCTGACATTACCGTAGCAGACATCGTCATCACATCTTGAGCAAAAGATGCGTAGTAGGTATAAAAGTTTCATGCTCAAGTAAACAAAGTGCTTTGCATAGGCGTAAAAGTAAAATGACATTCAATACTGCTTCTCTGGGACATTCACTTGAACTTGATTCCTGATTAGCCGGAAACAGTTCTTGATTGCCTTTTTGATTTGCGATTTTGCAATTGAGGAAAAGAAGTTGATTTCATTCGCATAAATGATAATTTAAGAGCTTCCACTACGACGCGATGTCGGCCTCTTTGGTTTTTGAAGATTATAGGAATTTATTGTCCGTATGTTGTTTTTCTGGTAAACCAAAATGGCACAATGGTCATTATAGCACCAAGATTGTAAAGAGCAAGAGCAAATAATCATGTCAGCAAGCATAGGGAATGGGCAATGTAAGCGTATAAAATCAGCAATATTCCATGTCCAAAATTGGTCCACAAATATAATTCAAGGCGATCAGCGGGACGTCTCCAGCCCATGTCACGCGTTACGCCTAAGGTGGTCCAGATATTGCAATTTTTACACAATAAACGTGCTCATAAACATTCCGCATATTAATTACAATTATTTGTGCAAATAATAGTTATAATGAGATTCATTGCTGTAATCTATAATACGTACACTCAGGCATTTTTATTTTTAATCGTTTTTTCGACTTTTTAGTAGTCAACTTGTACTTTTAAGGACACTATCTTGAATCTTGATGAAGGAATCTAATAATACGTACAGAACGTACTACTCCTTTAACTTTTTCACCTGTTACATTATACCTATTAAGTTGTACAACACGTGGCACAAAACATCAAAAGCAAAGTTGATAGCCTCAACGCCTCAAGTACTCAAGTCTCTCATTCACAGTTCATCAGACGACCAGACAAAACATGGACAGTTTGGAGTTTGCCCCCTACGATGAAATGTCGTGCAAACATTCTCCCTTGACAATTCCATTCTTGACTTTTGCTTCCTATCGGGCGTGGACGGTCCACTTTTGTCGTCCTTTATTATTATCTGGTAGCTTCTTGTCAGTAAAACTCTAAAGGGAAAATCCAAAACACAAAACATTGAAAAAATTACATTTTGGCAGCTCGTGCTGTCGCCGCATGGGTGCTTGTCCTGCCTGTCATCCTTGTAGAAATTCTGCTGACTTGCTTTTATGCTTTAATTATTTTTTTTCCTGAAAAGGAAAAATAAATAATAGATCAAAATGCAAAATGCCTAATACTACAAAGGAATGAGTACTGTGTAAGTAAGGAATACGCTCATCATCTTATTGCATCTCATTTGAATAATCCAACAGGCAAACAAAACCAAATATAGCCAATTAATTTCGTGTTTGCAAAAATTCGCGAAACACAAAAAACTGCTATATGTGAATGCGAATGGCATTCGCTGAATCCTTTGTGAATTGTATTGATCTCAATAGAAGAAATGTGAGAACTTGCCAAACTTGCCAGTTATAAGCTGTTAGAGATAGCAATTTTTTTCAAGAGTCATTATGACATTGCCACTTACCATTTATACGGTTGGATGATAACGAAATAGCGACTGGATTGGCGACGACATTTGAGATGGAGATGGCCTATCGTATCATACATTGCATTCCGAAGAAGGTGAAGTTGTAGGGTATTAGGCTAATCGGCCATGTGTGGATGCTGTCAATTGCAAATAAATGGAGGTAGCACACAAAAGTAACCACGTTGTGATTCCTCGTATCACAAAGACTCAGTCGAGGATGTACTTGTCTTCAGCAAAAAATAAACCTGTGCATAATGAATGCATGAAGAGAGAATTGAGAGAAGAGAAGAGAGGAGCAAATTTGAAATCGTAAATTGTGACTTTGTCAAGGTCAGCTAGCTTGTGAATTAAGTATTATACGTAAGCACCCTGGCTCCGACTGTCTCTCCAAAGTCCAAGTTGGGTGTGGGTCGACTTGTCTTCGCTCTTCACTCTTTCCTTTAAGATACAACTTAGCATACAGTAAAATTCCTACCCAAAAAGTTAATGCAATTCTTATGATGGTGCGGTCCACTCACACTTAACTATATTACAAGCACTTAGACATTGTTGATGCGTGCAGATCCTGCCTTGAGGAACTTTGCATTGAGCCAAAAAAGCCAATCCTCATCAAATGAAAAATTGTTTTTCTTGTCTTTCTCTCTTCAATTTTCTCAGACAAAGCCAAAGGAACATAATAAAATGTTATATTGTATTTGTAAAAATTGTAATCATGTAGTGACCACACAGCTGTCCAAATATTGAACAAACAGGCTTTTCTTCACGTTACATTGTCTGCTTCAATTTGCATACAACAAGTAGAAAAATTTGACGTAATGGTCAATGACGCTGATTGAATCGGGCAATTTTTGCTTGCGTAGATTAGCTGTGCGGATCAGATAAAAGAAGTCGGCGAGAATAAAAATGAATCGAACAAGAATGCTGTCTCTCTGATGTCATTTGAATGTCTGTCTTTTTGACTTTTCAGATGGTGAGTGCCATTCTACTTTGCCAGCTGTTGACGTTGACCACATCCCGGCCCGCTTCCCCCAGTTCCTTTGTGCAGCTGAGATCAGTAGGAAGAATCACAAAGAAAGAACAGCAACATTTTTCAACAGCATATGACCCAAAGAATGCAAATTCCAGCATGGTTGTTCGTGTTGTTGTGACCAGCAGCTCATCGTCATCCGATGATTCGAATGCGGAGTTTTCTAGATTTAATACCCCTTCGACAACTACAATAAAGTCGCCAACGACAAAACGCAGTCCACCGACAAAGATTCGGAGACAACAGCCATTACCACCTCCGCAAGTTACCATCGTTGAGTCCCGTGTGTCTTCACCGGATGACATTTTTTCGGTATTTTACCGAGCTTTTTCAGAGCAGTCAACCACTGAAAAATCGACGACAACAACGACAACGCATCGTCCACCGCTGTCGTACGTGTCATCGTATTCCATGGAAGATGTCGATACAGACGGAGAAGTGAGTGATTCTCAACAAGTAGAACAAATTGAGCGAATTCACAACTACGGTGAGATTCAGCGGCTCCCAAAATCAGAAAACAATAAAGTTGTGTCTGTGGTGACACAAAGTAAGTCAGTGGCAGTTCAAGCCGGACCAGATGCAAGTGAAAAAGAAAGAAAAAATGTGATAGCGAATGCTAGCGTGACTAGCTCCAGTAGTATTAGAAGTAGTACTAGTTCTAGAACGTCTCGCGTTCGTGGTGGTAGAAGAAGGACGTCGCATTATGGTCAACAAGACCGAAGTGAACTTTCCAAAAGTATTATTAATGACGATACTGTCGAAACCTTCATCAAGGGAAGTCCTCGCGCTGAAGCACTTGTTCAAGATACATCCATTTCTACATCTACATTTCCGAGCAACAAAGCCTCATCGAAAGCGTCCACTATGCGTTCCACTAGCAACAGAATTTGGCAGACCACGGAGAAAGTGTGGGGAGAGCCGGCGAAAACCTGGAGTGAGCCAGAAAGGCCTTGGGGAGAGCCTGCTAAAGTATGGGGAGAACCAGAGAAAGTCTGGGCTGAGCCGGCCAAAGTATGGGCTGAGCCAGAGAAAGTATGGCAGGAACCTGAAAAACCATACGTTCCACCTCCCACTACCACAACGACTACACCAAAACCTAAAAGAATTCTTCAAGAACCCCGAATTTATGAGATTCAACCCAAAAGAACTTTCACAGGACCAAAGCCAAGAGTGGAGAAGCCGATATTTCCACTTACTCAAAATAATCCCAAGAAACCAGATACGGATGATGACAAAGGAGTCATGTTCTTTGAATTAGGAGAAGACGAAGATGAAGAACCATTGGCCAATTTGGAATTTCAAAAAGACTCCCTGAAATTAAAAGTTAAGTCTACCACTGTTCTTCCCCGCCTTTTAAATGACTCGAGACACAGTTGGGAACTACCCGAGTTGACACCTCAAGTTGACTCGTCGTTCATTGGTGTGTCGGAGGAGCAGCGACCCGAGCGTCCCCCAACATTTGCATTGACAGTTGAAACACAAGGAAAGAGTTTTTCTTCCACGAGCTCTCAACGAAGTCGTCACATTAACAATGGAGCTTTCAGCAGTCGCAGACTCGCATCTCCCATCCAAACTACCCCAATCTCAACAACTACTACGGAAAGTAGCAGTGCCAAAGAAAAGTCCGGGAAGAAATTCGGTTACGTTCTGGAAGGAAGTGATGTCCGGAAATACCGAGTGGAAGAGCGTACTCCAGACGGTTATATCGTCGGGGAGTACGGTGTTCTCAACAATGAAAATGGGTTCCTCCGCGGTGTTCGCTACACTGCGGATGGAACTATCAACCCAAGACTTATCCATGAAGCTCTCATGAAATTCCTGTCGCTGTAGCTGTGTCATCAACAATAAATTGTCACTATTATAACTCATCATCATGTTTTATTTTGTTTTGTTGGTATCTGTACAACTAATGTAGGTATTATTGTGGTGTATACTATATGTACTGTTCTGTAATTTGTACTCAATTGTAAAACGATAATTGTAATAGTATTATTACTAATAAGGAACCGAACCGGGTAGGGGGAAGCGGGACCTGAAAGAGAAGCAAGAAGCAATGTTAAAACCCGTCCTTAACCTCATTTTTGTAATTCATCCGAACACAGTTTGATCAGACCCAATTAAAATGCCAAAGGTTTCCAATTTTCAAATAAACCTGTAGTTAAATTACCAGATTTATAAATAGACACTCGAACATTCATTCATGCAATTTGCAAAAAAATTCAATTTATTCAAAGTGTACTCAACATGTTCATAATAAATACAAAGCAAAGCAAGCTCGATGACTGCGTACGGTTTTTTATTTTCTCCATGCAACATAAAACGTTGAATAACATAATATATTCTGAAATTCTTTGGATGTAAAGTACAAAAAAGCACAAGTTTAAAGCGCAACAAACCATGCAAAAATACCAAACATCTCATACATGATTGCAAAAGATTTTTCTCCGATTGACCCAAGCGATAAGACTGTCTTAAAGGCCTTGAAATGGTGATTGAATGCAAACTCTCTCGTTCTACTCGTTCATCTTGTCAAGCCAGCCTGTTCGTCATTCCTAGAGTATTGTTCGATTAGTCTTGTCTGATCAATGGGCTTTGATTTTAGCTCATCCATTCTGTGCATCTAGGAAAATTTTGCAATATACTATAGAGCAAAAAAACAAATTCTTTAGATAGCACTTTCGTTTGTGGTCCAACCTTCCGAAAAAAAGACAATGGCAAGGATGATGCTTCCATTCTTCCAGGGTTGATTTAACAAACCTGTCCTAATGGATTGTCTATTCTTGACTACCTTCGCTTCTCCTTTACAATTTTACCTTTATTGGAAGATAAAACTGAAAACACCAGGAGGTACTGCAAATAATTCCTATAATCAACATTACACACCACGTTAACATTTAGCTGAGAGTTGTGGTTTGAAAATTATTCTTGTGTGTGATGATTGATTAACCATTCTTGACAATAGATTATTAATGATGATAAAAGAAGAAGGTTTGTTTATGCAGATGTATGCAAATGTTGTTACGTTTATAGTGTGAGGAGTGCACATTGTTGAAGGAAAGATGCTTTCCGGCACTGTTTCTTTGTTGAGCTTGACTCCGAGTGACTGGAGAGATGCTTTTAATGTGCCAACCTGCCATGGGAGACGAGGTCATAACTCATGTCCATGTGGGTGATCGTGTGTCTGTCGGCAAGTTCAGGTTTCAACTGCCTTCTTCACTTCTTCTAAATGCCTCTAGCCTACTAACAAATGCACGCACGTCGTTAGTCAACAGTCAAGTCGAAAATAAATTAAACGTATGCTCACTCGCAAGCTACGAAAGACGGAACGTGCAACTTGTCAGTTGTCATTTGTCACTTTTGCTCTACGTCCGGTTCGTTAAATACCGTTGTTGTCATTTGCTTTCTATCGCCAATTTTAATTCACAAAAGTACTGATTGATCGAAAACTAAACACACCTTCAGAGTTGTATTTACAACATGCTTTACAAATCATTACAAAACCATTAAATGGTTTTGTAATGAATTTGAACATCGTTATAAGAACATTATAAACCCTGAAACTGAAGGGATGACTTTTAATTTATTAAGTACTAGGTATAAGTTTAAAACAACGTTTCGCTGGTGTGATAAAGCTAAGGGAACGAAATAATGTTTAGGAGCACAGCACCAGCAGCACAGTGCATGTACAAAGAAGAAAGGGTAACACTGTCAGGTAACACTGTGTAAAGTTCGTGGAGTTGTAACTTGATGGAGCCTTTGGCTAGTGAAAATATTTTGCAGTCGTATTCTAGTCCTGTTAACATTGCAACAAACTGAAATTGAAAATAATTATATTAGACTAACCTGTGATAACCTGAGCTTTGTTTGCATTAATGGTTGGAAATATGATGTTAACGTACATGTTGTCTGTTGTATCCATTTATCCAATCTTACAACTATAAACTCCACAAATGCCTTCAAACGTCGTCTCAAGAAATTTTTGCTCGGCAGTCAAAAGGATGGTCAATTAAATAAACACTGTCTACGAGGAAAGTTGTGATTTTAGCTGCATTGATGATGTTATTAATAATATACTCAACTAGTTCCTAATTTTTAGAGAATATGCACTCAACGTCTTACTTTTAAATTTCGTGATGTAACAACCTCATACATGAGGGAATCATGATGATTGAATAAAAAAAATAAAAATAAAAAATCCATGTTGTACTTTGTACCGCAATATTTTATCATTATATCATTATCATTATTATTATATTCATTAATTTCCTATTTCATTCCTTATTAATTACATTTACTATTTTTACTTTATTTTTTTACTGTAGGACTAATTAATCACAACTTCACAACTCATGGAAAGTAATTTTCCAAACCATCCGGCTTCCAGTCTTATATATGCTACAGTAACACAGTAATTTGAACTTGAACATCTACTCCTAATGTCCTAATACAACATATAACGAAACTATATACTTTAAAATACTCAAATAAAATGACCCAAACGCAGCGCAACAAGTATATTTATGACTTATGACTCAGCATTAGCAAAATCAACTTTACAATTAAACATCTTTAGCATTTTTAATATTAGTTGATATTTGACATTCCGCCTCTAATAACGTTTATTGTTTTCAATCACATGAGGAAATCAACCAGGATTTGTAGCATTATTTTTGTTGTCTTGCAAAAGCGCAATCATGGAAGCAAACAAGTAGTCTAATTAAGAATTTATTAAGTGTGCGTGAGCATTTTATTTCATTCATTCATGACATGTTTTTTGGTAGCATTCGGGAGCATGTTCACACGGCTTGATTCTTTGTTAGTGCTCAAAAGTGTGTTTGTTCCATTGTTGGATTGCATTAATTTGAATTTTGCATGTTAGTCAAGTCAAGAAGTCTTTAGCCAAAATGTAGCCTAGGGACACATGCAAAACTACTGTGGGCAAACGCAAACACTTCCTTCTGGTTTCTCACATGCTGATACAATTCTCATGAAGGGGATGGGATGGGACCATGGGACACAAGCCAAGACGGAAAAGAAATGTGTCGCTTCTCTCAGCAGAAGATAAAATAAACATTTTATTTGGTGGAGCAGAGAGTAGAGCATGGTGCGAAATACTATTCAATTTGCATAAAACAATGGTCATTAAATCGGCAGGGATTGAAAGGAGATTCCCTTGTCCATTATGATGATCTGTATTCAAATGATCTTTGTGTGGGCAGCTCAATCAACCTATTTGATACAAAACAAATGACTCTTGAAGCGATCGGCAAAGAGGAAATGAATTTGGTCGAGGTCACCTTTTTGCTGGTATAAATGAAATACAATAGATGAGACGAGAGAGATACACTTACACTTGTAATATCGATTTGGCTTCAGCTTTTGTTCGTATGTGGTCAGAAGACAGTTGTTGTTCCTTCCTTTGGTTTAGTTTTGCATGTCACTTTTTGCTGTTAGATGAATACAGATGAGAGCTTTTTAATATGGACAGTGCAATGTGAACTTGCTTTGAAAGAGGACTGGACAATAACAACATAATAAGAGACAGGATCATTCTGCGCTCACACTCCACCCCAGAAGTGAACTATATTTTTCACATCACACGCAAGTCACATTCGCTCAATTCACCACTGCTAATTCCTACAACGTACAGCACAATGAAGTCATTCAGGTGTGTAATTAAACTCACCCCAAAGTCAACGTGGGGAGACAAAAGAAATGCAATGAAAAAACCTTTCAGATGAAGTTTACGACGTTCATTCCTTCATAAATTAGTTCCTGCGGCTGGCATGTAGTCAAGATGATCAAGACAGCCAAGAGTCATCCTGTGCGTTTTTAATGTTTTTGCTCTGTGTTTCTCCATGACTTCCCAAGGCAGATGGTGAGATGGTAATAGACAGTGTTAAAGATGGAATGAGATTCCAGAGACAAGCATTCAACAAGACCCATATTCCAATATGGGGCAGTGCATAATGTGATCTCTTTATGGATTCATGGGGGTTGCACCTTGTGGCTCAAAATGCCGAACAGGTATGCAAAATGTGAATCTGCGGAGACATTGAAATGCTTGCTATATAAAGAGGTTCAGGGTTAAAAAGTCAACTTCAGACAAGAATCAAGGAAGGAAGACATCGTCAGAAGAAAAGGATCGGTTGGTATCGGTATACCAAATTATCATTTTATACATTTCGAAATTCATTTAAACATCTTTCACTCTGTCGACTCTTGTAATTAACTTGAAACTTGAATTAACATGTAATCATGTAAGTGCTTTTACTTAAATCCAGGTAAAACATGAAAGTCGTAGGAGTGATTCTTCTTTGTTGCGCCGTGGCTTTGGCCCAGCGCGAGCGCGTCAGAGGACCTGTGACCACACCAACTCCAATTTTGAGACAAATCAACACGTAATAAAAGCTCTTCTGCCAATTAGTAAAGTGCTACAGCTAAGTGCTAATTTCGACGATTAGTTTTGATTTTTAATTGATATGCATTTATAAAACAGAGTCAACGAAGATGGTTCCTACACCTATGGATACGAAGGTGCTGATGGATCCTACAAAGTTGAAACTAAGAACGTCAACGGCGAAGTCAAGGGAAAATACGGATACTACGATGGTAAAATTCGGGCTTTCTTTTTCTAATTGACAGAGCATTATGGGATTATAAGGACAAATAGACAATAATACGATTTAACTGGTATTTGGTATATAACATAGACGAAGGAGTTCTTCGTGAAGTCGAATACGGAGCATCCAAACTTGGATTCCAGCCACAAGGCACCGGCATCCGCCCAGTGGAACTTCCTCAAAATGCACTTATCAATGCTCAACGCCCTGATGGTGAAGCCGACGATGGGACCTACGACCCGATCCGTTACGAATTGCCATACAATCAAAAGGAAGCTGAAGCTCAACAACAAGCCGCCCTTGCACCCGCAGGTCAACGAGTGCGCACCAAGGTTCGCAAGGTGAGCCGCAACCGTGCCAATGCAGCTCGTAACTTGGCCTTTGCCAACCAGCAACAGCAACAAAATACGTACTACTACGAGCCACAACCGCAGCAACAACAACCCGCTTACCAACAACCTCAAACTCAATACTACCAACAACCCCGTCAAGCCCAACCTCAATACTACCAGCAACCCGCCGCTGTCAACCAGGGGAACATCTTCTATGGTCACCCAGCCAGAAATATTGACTTGAACACCGGATCTTACTCCATCCAGTATTGATTTCTATGTATAGACTGTTGTTAAGTACTATTATCCCGACTTTTTGTCTACTGTCTTCTTCTTTGACTTCACTCCAAATGGGCCTCTGAGCTTGCACTTTCTCCATCACAAATTTCTTGACTTTTGTCTTCTGCTTGCGCATTTCTTGCAACTTTTTTTGTCCAAACGTGGTTCAGGAGCCAACAGAAGTCTCGACAGTGTCTTTTCTGCCTAGCGGTGCAATTTCATACGACTCCGTTTATTGTGATTGCCCTCCTGTCCTCCTTGGAATGTCCATGGTCTCTCCCACTTTTTGACTGTAGGTGTCAAAGTATAGGTTATATTTTTTATTGTTATCACCGCTTCTGCCGCGTCGGCGGGTTCAGTTTCTATATACCCTGTGACTCCAAGCACCATTATTGCACAGTTTGACCTGAGTTAAGAAGTGACAATGAAATGTTGCGCATATAAGGAAGTAGTGCAAACTGTATTACAATGTTAGCAGTATACAATTTCGATTTCGCAATACGAAACGACCTTTTGACTTCACCCAACTGGGAAAAGATTCTGCACATTCTCCATCGGCACACACAAGCAACACATTTTTGGAGCTCAGTTTCCTTCACCCCACATTATGACGACTTAGATGATCCTTTCACCCATTTTACGGTTATGGTATGGTTTTATGGTACACAAAAATGCAATGGAAACAAGACGTGTTTGTGCTCTACTACGCACTCATGCTTTTTTTCCGTTCTTGTTCACTCCACGACTGACTTTCTTTCAGTGTAATTTAAAAAAAGAAAAGACAAATTCTCTTTTCCTTATTTGTTCAAATGGAAGTTGATGGTTAATAAAATTAAATGTTGCGTGTTTTTGTGATGTCACCACAATTTTCATTCTTTGTATTTTGGAGATAATGTATGCGTCATTTGTATGAGTTTTTCATGGCTATCATTCAAGTTTATGTTCCCATCTTCCCATGTACAAAATTTAGTAAAACGTTCAAACAGCGATCCCCGTGTTTGAAACCCATAAAAAACATTAGAAACTGCGCAACAAAAATTCAGTGTCACGTCACATAGTCACATTTTATAAATACGGATTTCAACTGCTATTGAATACAAGGACAAATGGACAAACCTGTCTTCAGTATTCAAACTCAAGTCTCAACCAATGAGATTGGTGACATTAACATAGTGTCTAAAATCGAAGTACCTTGTGCGTTGCGCTGTGTCTCAACTCGTCGTAAATGGATTTTACGTTTTACTTTAGACGTTATGCAAAATCCTGAACGGCCAAAAAAGCAACGGAACAAGTTTTTCAAAGGAAATGGTTCATTTTTCCCAAGTTAGTTGGCTGGTGACTGCGGCTCATGAAACAATGACAAACTTGAGCTGCTTTATGCTGAATGTAACTTTTATATTTCTTTAATTCTTCTTTGTGAGCGCTTATGATCAAAACGTAGCCAAACCCAAAACTTGTTAATGAATTTTTTTATACAATGACACTACCAAGTGCCAGATTTTGAGAGCACAGCACCAAATGAATGAGTTGAGCCAAGTTGCTACTTTGTTTGGTCCATTCTATCCACTCTGCATAGTTCATGAAATCTGTAATTTGTACGAATCCAACAAGCACAAAAAAAGGAGAATTGTGGGCGAATGTAGTCAAACTTGTATTAAATTAGACGACAGCAAATTGTCTCGTTCTATTTCAACAGAAATCCATAAATTTTGTTAATGCAGGTAGCACAGTGAGCATTAATATTAATATTCAGTCATTCTCGTTCAGACATAACCTAACCTAACTGTACTTTCGGCAAAGTATGTACCTTGAGATGCTGAGATCGTAATCTAATAATCATTACTTTATTAATACTAATAAAATGGAGACTTTGTTGGCACAAGTTTATGGTATGCACATGATATACAATCGTTTATGTATTGAATGTTTCCCAAAAGTCACATTTTGGGGACACTGAAGGGTTAGTTAGTGTTTACTGGTGTTCTCACTGCACTGTCACCATTTGCAAGCACAAAACTGCTTAATAGGAATTATTACTGGCAGATCTAACAAAGGACCTTGGGCCCCTTTGGTTTTGCCTGCATGCACTTCAGAATCTGTGCAAATGTTCTAGCAAGATGACGAGGAGAGGAATGGAGGAATGGAGTAATGGAAGAATGAAATGGTGTAGCATGTCGACTATACTATGTATACTAGCAGTGTTAATGTCAGCATCGCCAGTACTTTGAATCTTATAATCCCAATTGTTGAGCACAAGGTGGCCATCAACCAACAATAACAATGTCAAAGCACGTGTTTCTGTCTTTTTGTTCCTTCCCTTGTTGTTCTTATTCATCCGAAGGACCAATGTACGACCTAAAATGTGTTACACGGTCATTTGGTCATTGTATGCACTTTATATATTGGAGGAACAGCATCCAAAAGTTATCTTACTTTTAATATAACGTAAAAAGCTTCAGTCGTCAAACGTGAGTCCCTGTGACTTCCTCAGATTTTTTCCTGTGTGTCCATGCCCATGCACCTGAACCTGGATTGCCGGTTGTTTGTGTATTTTAACGGTAATTTCTCATATTGTACTTCGAATTATCATAACAGCATTTTTAATCGCCAAAAAGTTTTTTATAATCTTCTTTCCATTTTGCAGAATTCCAGAACCCCAAAAGGAACATAATAAAAAAACAAGTTGTCAATTTAAATTCAGTGTTTACGTGAGATTTTTTCGGATATTTAATTTACTTTTCCTTCGCACAATAAAACGACCAATCAGGCACCTGCATAACCTGCAACTGCAACGCAACGTTCTATACAAGGAAAGGCGGAATAGAATGGAAGATCGGGAGTCCGAGTTTATCAGGCTTGTAAGCCGTATATTATACTCCTTCCTTTGAAATAGTAATTAATTTTGAATAGAGAAAATTAGGTGAATTCCCTTGTCCTGTGTGATCCTGTGATTCCTGATTGACGATTGAATATTCGTTCAATTATAATTGTATAATAATAAATTATGATGAATATTTATTAGATTCTTCTGCTGCTCATTACTGGAAGCAAAATGCCGTCACCAACTTAAGTCACCAGCGATGCTTCATTTTGGACCCTTGTTGG
>JABASF010002556.1:0-14181 GCA_019776145.1 Harlomillsia oculata
CACTTTTATTGGTGCGGTGTGGGTTGAGGCAAAGAAAACCCACTGCTCTTTGAGTTGAGTTGGTTTGAGTCGCCTCAAATCTCCAAAATTCCCAACCCTGCTATGTAATTACAATATTGACCTTATAACTGGGAAACATGTAAAATGGCCTATACAGATATCGTAGTTATTGTGCACATTGTGCAGTGTAAATGTCCATCAATAATGCATGCTGCTAAATGTCCAAAACGATGACGAATTTTGAGTATTGAATGTTACTAATTTTGCGATTTCGTTTATTTTTTTGAACAGGTCGTCCTAAAATTTTGGATCCCCAGCCACCACTGCATTTGCTCTGCATTTCACCATCGTGACTTCGTCCCCTCGTTGTCGTCTGATCTATCAAAATGAGCCAATTCGCAGGTTACGTACTTCCTGGCAGCATCTTCATTGCATTCGGACTGAAATGGTCACTAGAAGCTTCAGGTGACCCGTACGCCATCACAACCACAATAGCATCTTACAGCGAAAGGTCATCATACCGAAAAGAGGGTGAGAAAAGACATGGACGACGATGTTGCAGTTGCTGCGGATTGAAATACACTCCCATGGAAGGTTTTGTCAAACTATTCATCACAGTGATAGGAATCGCAACTTCTCTCGTCGCTGCTTATCCACAGGGACAATTTCAACACGTCGGAGACATTCTTTATGCCACAATGTACTTATTCTTTGGCTTGTCTGGGTTGGTGGATGTGTTGACATTTTATTGTCCTTATTCCATGCCCTATGGTCTTGACAAATTTTCTCTCGCCCTCGCGTTTTTTATGGAAGGTCTTATGTTTCAATTACAGTTGAGTCATGAAGCTTTCATGGAACAACATATTCACATACTCCTTATCTCAGCTATTTTTGCATGTGCATTTATCTGTCTCGTTGAGATCGTCTTACCGTACAGTCTCTTGGTAAAATTTGCAAGGGCTTTGTTTACACTTGTCCATGGCAGTTGGTATATACAAAGTGGGTTCCTCCTTTACAGTCCCACATCTTCAACCGCAGTTACATGGTCTTCGAGTGAAGACTTTAACAATGCTCTTGTTTGGATTTCTTTAATGTTTGCATGGCATTGTGCTGGAGGACTTGTCCTTTTGCTTATTATGTTATGTCTTGCAAGAAAAGGGAGACCACCAAAAATTCCACCACAAGTTGAAGCATTTGAAGAAGATCCAACATCACCGGTTCATCTTCGTTCTGCTACTGCATTAACAGGAAGTCCGTCCTGTCATTTTTGTTCGAATCCTAGCTTAAAAGCCTAAAGTCTATGTCAACGATGGAATTACATCATGTTATCCTATGCATACTGGTATTTGGTGTAGCGTGTAGCAAAGGCCTGGTAAAATTGGTATAATTATTATTATATTAGGGTCGTACAATTAAAATAAAAATACACTGCATTACTACATATTATTGAATAAATGTATAGTTCCAAGATTCAACTTTTAAGTTATGTATACGCACCAGTTAAGTTTCAAAGAGGCTTTGAGGTTGATTATAAATATAATATAGCATTATAAAATTATAATAAATCGTCATTGATTTAATAGGGCTATATATATAGAGCAACTTTTTAATGTCTTGTCAAAATGTACGTTGTTATGCGGTTGCATCTGTAGAATATATAAAAGAAACAGGAGTGAATGAAAAAATCCGATAGTTTGTTTTAAAGATGAAAGAGCTGAAGATGAAATGGTAAAAGTAACAACCAAGATTAATAAAGGGAAATTAAAATCGTGAACTAATGAATGAAACAATTGATGACATAACTTGTAGCATTTTATTACTGGTTCACGCATTATCATTTTATCATTAGTATCTACGAGTGAATCTATCAGAATCTATCACGTACCAAATGTATGTACATTTGGACGACATCAAATCTATTTTAATTACCGTCAGTAGAATAGTACCATTAATTCATTAATTTATTAAATTATTAATTCCAAAATCCTGTGGTTTAATTGACAACACGATTGATGAGCATTTAGTACATACAATCGCCCCCTGGGCTACAGTATAAGAAACAAAGCGAGCGTGGTGGTGGCCGTGTGCGCAAGTGCGTGGGGCCGTTAAACCACGAAAAACTGCGCATCATAGCACCTTATATTGTGACGGAATCCGCCATTTTTCATGTCCGCACTCGTAATAAAAAGCATTGTTAGCTCCTCTTCCTCTCCTCGAAGAGAATCCATTTCAGGTAGTCTGATTCTGATCCTGCTCGAGGAGGGTTTGACAACCATTTTTATCTTGCGATTTTCGACTTTTTTTGATATTTTGATACAGTGATTTGTCCAGTCCAACCATGGCACCGTCATTCTCGAAAGTTGAGGCTCGGCTCCCGGATTTTGAAAGCGCCTGGTATTTTAAATTGCCCACGTCCATGACAGCGGACATTGACGAGTTGATGAACGTGAGGATTCCCAACAACTCTAACTTCGAAATTACCTGTGTGTTGGCCGTTGTGAATTTGATGGTTCCCATCGATATGGCTGAGGTTGCACGCAGAGGACGGAACCTGGAATATCGTCCCGGAAGATTTGCATCTTTGGTAATGAAAATCCGCAATCCATACGCCACGGCGCTCGTCACCGGAAATGGAAAACTGATTGTCACGGGGACCAACTCCGTCCATTCATGTAAGAGAGCGGCGATGAACTTCGTCAGGAATCTTATTCAGTGGGGGGTCGAAGCGGACATGATTGACGACAGTGATGTCTTCATTCATAACATTGCTGCTTGCGGCGACTTTGGATTCAACATTGATACTGAAAGGATGAGCATGGATTCGGGAGTGGCTAAGATTGGGCAGTAAGTTTATATTAGCTGTAACCTTATCTTACATTAATGAAATTAAACATGTCGTTAAAAAATAATAAATTAATAGATGTGGTACTAATCATGTACGGTTTGTTATTCTGTTTTACAGTTACAAACCAGAAAATTTCTCTGGGATAATTTTCCCCAAAATTAACAAGCGGATGTCAGCAACGGTTTTTCCCACTGGAACCATGATCATGTCTGGTAAGTTTGTACCGTTGATGTGCATACGACTTTTCCATGTCTTGTAATCATAAAAGTAATTAAATCTTCGTATTAAACTTAAAACCTGTTTCATTGAATACTTTGTATATATTTAGGTGGAAAGTCCGAGAAAGATTGTGAGGAAGCGTTCAACGCTATACGCTACACTGCAATGGATTTTGGTAAATAAGGTTGCATTTTGTTTATCAAGATTCAAGATTGGTTACTGGAGTTAAACGAAAACTTTTTTTGGCAATTGTAATGCTAGCATTATGCACGTTATCTTTTTTCTTTTAAATTGATTGCACTTTAGACAAAAAACTCATTGAATGTAGTAATGACCTTATTTTAAAATGTATTTGGATGAGTTTGCAATGTATTATTATTGTACAATGATTCGGATGTCAACATTTTTTGTTTTGTCGTACCTTTCACAAAAAAATTTCATTTCATTTTGACTTTGTAATTTGTGATTTTACACAATGTTATTTCCACGTATCCAATTTTTGTGAAATAAATAACATTGTATTATTATAACGTATTGTATACTTTTATGATACTTTTGCTGAAATGTGTTTTGCTCTTGATACTTTGTTTGTTCTAGTAATGCAAACTCCAAAAGTGTAATAATAATGTAAACCTAGCGTAAACGAAACGACCGTTCGCATCACGTAAAGCGAACAAATAAGAAATAAGTTTACACAGTCGTAGGTCGTAACAAACCGAGATAAAATTCAGTACCATTCGCTTCGTAAAGTGTCCTAAGTCTAAAAGGAACACACCATTCACTTTTAACACTGCCAATATTATGAGTAAACATTAGGGACGTCATTATTTGCCTCGGGATTTCCATTTTATCTGCCGTATTTAGAAGTTTTCTTGTTTGACGACGACGAAAGTGTTAGCAGTGTGACTTGAGTTTTGGAGCTGAGCACAAGTGCCTCGTATCATAGTTAATTCTCACTTTATGTACCTCCACAGTCCACAATCATCACTTTCTTCTAAAGTTACATATAATTTCATATTTGTAGTCATAGTTGGTGTAATGTAGCAAGCAAATTGCAAGTGTCATGCTAATGATTTCGTAGAACCTATCTAAGGTTAAAATGAAACTGTTCCGAATAACACTAACGTGTAATGTAACTTCCTCTAATTCAACTAGTAATGTAGCAAGCAAATTGCAAGTGTCATGCTAATGATTTCGTAGAACCTATCTAAGGTTAAAATGAAACTGTTCCGAATAACACTAACGTGTTTTCTTGGCCTTGTGAGCCTAGCAAGGATTCGAGCTGACGCTGACGGACTTCTCGTCAGTAATTGTCGAAAAAAAGAGGAATCTTTAGCGATTACCTGTGTGTTAGTCGACGCCAATCCTGGAACGTGCGAAGATGGCAAAGGAATTAATGTTCCTCTTCGAGAAGACAATGCTAATGCAAGTGTTAATTGCACTGCACCTTTCCCATTGGAAGTGGACGTTGCTGGCGTTCGCGTAAGTATTTCACAGAAAATTCCAATAGTAGTTTTGAGTATGAGATGCAATGCAGGTCAACAATGTTTTATCTCAATCTTGAAAAACGATTAATTCGATGATTTCTTGTATGATTTTTAATGTGGATCAGTTGAACGACACGTACAACATGAAGTTTGTTAGAAATGCTGAAAATGTATTCAACGAAGCAACGTTTGTGTACTCTGTGAGCATTCCATTGCATGACTTTGTAGCACCGAGAGAAATTATCGTAAGCCCGGCTGCAAGATTCAAACAGGATGCAAAATCTTACTTTTCATTTCATGTATTTCGACCTGGGACTGGGAGTAAATTATTTTCACCGAATCTCCTTGCAAACATGCCAATTGAAGTTGAAGTTGAACGGAACATTCTAATAATCCCTTGTGTCGCATCCAACCCCAAGATCGTTCCAAAGTTATACTTTAACGGGGCTGATTACACTGAGAATGCAACTTACGACCCTGCTTTCGGGTTTGAAGTTAATGTTCCGAAGCATGAGAATCCGTCGGGGAAGTATAATTGCACTGCTGACATGGTATCACAGAATGGTCTAGTTGAATTAGAGGAAGTTACATTACACGTTAGTAGACAAGACATCTTCATTGAGCCCAAATTGAATAAAATAATCGCTTTCAAAGGAGATGATTTAGTTTTAAAATGCAAGCATAAAGACGATTTAAAACTAGAGGGGAAAGTAGGTTCGAATGATATGAAAAGTGTCCCGATAACCACCTTTCCAGATGAATATTACAAGTACTCGGCGGAAGTGACTTTAAAAAATCTGAAGGTTACTGACGCTGGCACTGTCATTTGTTCGAGCAATGGAAGGTCATTGCATAAATGGGACATTCAAACTGTCGGTAAGGTCCTTTTTAGATTTTTGACATGTGTGATCTTGTCCATCCTGTTTATTTTTGTTTTTACATCTTTTGAATGCATTATTAATTATTATGGTTTTTACTGTTTTCAAATCAGATATGAGGAATAATGAATTTCTGAAGTTAGAAGCCATAAACAGCGAAACACTTGCTTGTGCATCGGAACATTACGACAACGTGAGCATTTCAGCCGTTTACTGCACTGGTGTTACGAACTGTCAACTTCAACGATCCTGTTTACTCAAAGTACGTCGCACTCGTCAATAATTTTTCCTCAAATGAATCACCAATCACCATGCACGCTTGTTGATCACGTTGTCGCCGACTTTCAATGAAATCGTTGTTGTTGATTGTGGTTTTCCATTTTATGGTTTACTTAACATACATTAATTTCATGCAATACATCTTCGTGCTTTACAGGGAAATTGTCCAGCAAACGTAAAACGTGGTGACTCGTCCGTCTGCGGTGATGACAGGAAGAAAAGTTGTCTTAAGTTCACCAAAGAAAAATTTTTTCAGCAAGGAATGATTCATTGTTCCGCAGGAAATGTGTCATTTTTTACTAATTATTTTCGAGGTTTCGATGGAATCCTGTGTAAGTTTTTTCATTAAGTTTTTAAGCTTTCCACTACTTCCACACTCAAAGACCACAATAAAATTCCCAACCACAGTGTCTCACTTGCGGTTCGGTCGTGACTCGTGAGTCGCGAATGAACTGACGAGACATCGGGAATATTTTGCATGGATTTATAGGATTCCGCAAATTATTTTGATCAAAAGAATACAATTTCTTTTGCATGTTTTCCTTTGACATTTAAGATCCCGATTGGCGAGATGCTCCGGTTCATGCCCTCATTCAAGTTATAACACCAACAGTGAAGATGTATCCGCAAAGGTCATATGCGTTTGGATGCAGAGCTTCTAGATTCATTTCAGATGGAAAGTTGCAATGGGTCATTCGGGGAATTGATGGATCTGAAATACTGTTGCATAAAAGTAATAATCACTTCATTACTGATACTAAAGACGATGTATTAACATGTAAGCTATTGAAGATAAGTCTATTATTCAAGGAATTTGTGTTGTACATTATGTATAGATCGCATTCAAGATCTGAAAGACATTTATAATTTGGACTATGATTTGTACGCTGTGAGGGAAAGCAACATTCGACTCATTTATCCTAACACGTACGACATTCTTTGTCTCATACCCCAATGGAATGGGACAGCCAATACGCGTCATCATGAACGGATTGTTGTTGCAGGTATGAAATATTATACAGTACGTAATATTAATGACTGATGACGTGATGACTAATTGAACGGTATTATAATTAACTTTTTCACACAATTCGTTCACAGAAATAGAAAAACCAACGTACGTTGTAGAAATCGTGTCCGGAGCTGTGGTTGCTATTGTTTTTCTTCTCATTTTGTTGTTTTACGTCATTTGGCGTTTGAAAAAGACCAAAGTAAAGTTGCTTTTATAGGATTTTTATAGTAGCAAGTTAACATTTTGTTGTTTTCCTAAATCGTTGTTTTTTTCAGGACGCATTGCGTAATCTTACAGAAGAGGAAGTAGACGAATTTTTAAAGGGAAACCCAGAAATTTTGAAGTCATTGAGTCATAAGCCTGCTCATGAATTAGTTGACTCTTTGCCATATAACCAAGACTATGAAATCTCAAGAGACAAGTTGCTTATCGGTACTTTTCATTGAAATGACTTTATATAATAACGAATTAGCAATTCGAACCACTGTTTTTCATGATATGTTTATGTTTTTCAGATACCGAAAATGTATTGGGAAGCGGAGCATTTGGAACTGTTCTCAAAGGTAAAGTTGAAGGTGTGGCCGAATTCGTGGCCATTAAAACAATAAATCCTAGATGCGAGGTGACACATTTTAAAGGATTTCTTTCCGAGTTAAAAATTATGCTGTACATTGGAAAGCATCCCAATATTGTTACACTTATCGGAGCTTACACTGAGAAAATCAAGGAAAGTGAGTTTTTCAATTTATAGTAACTTCATTTTTGAGCGAAACGTGAAACAATGATTGACGTATAACGTAATGAATGAAAACGTACAGAACAACTGTACATTGTCGTGGAATTGTGCACCAATGGAAGCATGGAACATTATTTAAGAAAGCACAAATCCTGTTTCCTGGATCAAGTTAGTGAGTCGGATGAAATCCGAATCAACTTGGAGCCTCCACAGTAAGCCAGATTCCAAATCCACTTAAAATTTCAAGTGTTTGAATCATCATTGTTGGATTAAAAGTTATTCATGATGATATTAATGCCGATTATAGAGAGTATGCCAATATCCAGACATCAAGTCCATACTACAATAATAACTTACGAACCGTTGACCTTCTACTTTGGTCATACCAGATTGCAAATGGAATGGCATATTTAGAAAGCAAAAAGGTACACTATTACGGTTTATGAAAATGAGACTGACTTAGTTTTCAAGTGTCCATGTTGATAAATGAATTATGAATCATTCCAGGTTGTACATGCAGATCTAGCTGCCCGAAACATTCTTATTCATGGAAATGGAACGGCAAAGATCACGGACTTTGGATTGTCACGTCAATTGTTCAATTACAGCATGTACGTCAAAAAGAATGAAGAACCTTTACCTTGGCGTTGGATGGCTATTGAATCCCTTCAACAATTATCATTTTCCACACAATCGGACGTTTGGGCTTACGGAGTAACACTGTGGGAAATCTTTTCTTTGGGTGACGTACCATATCCTGGACTTGCATGGACTGTCACTTTTGTTGAAGATCTTTTGAAAGGAATGAGAATGGCCAAACCTGCATACGCTACCAAATCAATGTTGGTTAAACCAAAAATAGCAATAATACATTTCATTCATGAATGAATTTTTAAAAAACCATCATGTTTACAGATACAACTTGATGGCGGATACTTGGCGTGAAGATGCCCACGAGAGACCGACTTTTACTTACATGACTCAGTACTTCAAGAGTATTCTTTCCACATTGGACATCAATGTGGACGTACTGAATCATAAAACCACTACGTTTCTTGTATGCTATAAAGTCGACATATGATAAAGAAATCAATTTATAATCTTATTTGTCTGTTTCAGGCTTTTAGACCACCTATTGCAGTGGAAAATACAGCGTATATGATGGCGACGACTTCCACTGAAAAGGAAATGACCGGAGTAGTTGCAGTGGACATTGGATTACTTAGTGACGCTGCAAATGACAACGAGAATATTAAAAAAAGTACTCAAAATCTTTACATCAATTCTTAAGTTTTTTAAGTTTCCTCTTATTGTAATCTCGTAATCTGTAATCAAAGCTTTGTTTTTATTTTAAGAGTGTCATTTTTATGTTAGTGTTTTAAAATGAGAAAATAATTTATTCATGCTTAAATTACATAAAATATTATACAAGTATACACTACTGTACTGAAATTCGTGATTTTATAGAATAATTCCAACTTCCAACTCCGAAAAAAGTACTTTATGAACTTGATGAACAGAAACTCTTAACTATTGTACTTTTACATCATTGCAAATAAATGGCGTTGAGAAATTGTATCAGATTTATTGATTTATAATTTTTTCATGAACTGATCATGATCATAAAATAAAATATTGAAATTGAAACTCATAAAAATCATGAAAATCTCAGGACGCCATTACTCGAAATGAAAACGCTGAAGATTGTGAGCAACAAAAACGCGCGTCGAGAGCAGAAAGTCAATTTTATACTTGTCTCTGGAGTGTGGAGTCTACTCACATGTTTTTTCGGCCAAAAGATCTCGACTTCTCGACGAAAGAAAAACTTGTGACAAGGCTTATCACTTATCACATCTGCTTCAGTCGAACATCCGACAATTAATTAAGATTTTCAAATTGTGTGGTTGAGTTTTTGCGGTTTCCTTTTCACAGATTATTTTCAGGTGCAATGGTTCGTTTGCGACACAGGTAAATAAGAAAATAGAAGATCGCAAAAAAGCAACCATAACGAAATCGTATTATTTGGACAATTGAATTTGATTTAATTTTGAAGGTACGTGGTTTTGGAAGTGGTAATGGAAGGTGACTGGAAACAATCTGAAGGTAAAACAAGGCATGGAGCATTGTACGACAGTATTGTCCACTCGATAAGAAGATTACATGGGATTCATGGGGTTGCCGTGTCCAAAAATGGACTTTTTGGTATGCAATTGCAAATAATGGTGACAATTTGATGAATGAAAATGTGACGATTAGCAGTTAACGATTGTATCATGTTTGCTTTTTCTTACAGTTAATTACCTAAGTGCAGAAACTAAGATTGCTTGTGTACAAATGCAAAGGTCAGCTTATAAAATTGTGGGTTCCTCCATTGCTCTCGTCACTTCAATAGAAAGGGAGCCAGTTACGCTCCGGACAATTTACACGGGTGCAACAAGAAGACAATGTAATTTATTTTTACAAAAGCATCACCGAAGAACATTGGAAACAAAATATGGATCCTTAACTTCCGATGTTCAAAGAGAAAAGTTTAAAAATGAATTGCTCAATTGTCCTGTCCTGCCAATTACAATATGAACTTTTTTATTACAAAGGATGATTGTTGATTTTATACATTGTTTTGAAATAAAAAAAAAGTTAAAAATCAATATTTTCGATTTGACGTAGTGGCAGTAGTACTAAAATGGGGATTTGATTCTGACAACTTTCCGCCTCTCAAAGCGAAAGTATTACTTTGCACATGGTCCTTTACAGTTGGTTCTAGTCTTTTGACTTTCTTGGAAACTTCTTGATGAAGCTAGAGAGATTTAAGGTTAAGAAATTGGTAATTAAACCTCAATTTCATTAACAATCCAATAGTAAAATTAAACATTTTCATCTTACATCTTCCCAGTCCATGTTTAACGAATCGTCCATATCCACCTCCACAGTTGGCAATGGCCTGTCTATGAAGTTTGCCCGTCCACTAATTACGGGAAGTGGATGCGATTGCAATCGCTTCACCTCCCATAAATAGCTTTCCATTGCCCTTGTTTTTGCAGGATCTGGTTCAGTAAAGTCGTAAGGATCAGTGGGGACTTCGTTGGATTTCTTTTTGATCAATACTTGGGTATTCGGATGCAGAATCATGAGATTTGTCATAAGGTCAAGTAAGACTGGAACTACGTTGGAAGGAGCGTACAGAGACAATCTTGACATTCGTTTTATGAAAGATGCAACAAGGTACTCTGGTAAATGCCTATAAAATCAATTTAATGCTATGATTTTACGGTTATAGAGTCAAAATATATATGTATAGTACGTGCTAAAAATGATTCAAATAGTAGAACTTACGTTGATGACAGGAAGTCAGAGGAATATGCAAAAAATCGGTTCCAGTACTTGGAATGTATAACCTTTTCATCAAACATGGAGTAAAGTTTCGTGTAAAAATCTGGAACTTCACTGTGAACACAAACAAAAGTTCATTAACAAATTCTAACCCCTAATTTAGCAAGAATTATGCAGAAAATGGCAAATTAATTACACTTACAGATTGTACACTTGCATCAACACAAACATTCCATGAAGGGAAACAACTGCAATTCCTCCACCTGGTAAAACAAATAAACCGCAAACCGAAACATTATCAAAATTGCATCCATTCTGAGCTTCCAAATGTTCCAAAGCCCGTTCTCTAATATTATTGTTCATTCATCATTACTCACCTAATTGAAAAGCCTCAAAAAGAAAGTCACTCATGAGACGAGGTTTGTTTAAATGATGCATAACCTTGTCCGGTAATAAAAGTAAAACTTTTTTGAGTACTGAAGGACTCATTTTCCATTTCATCACCAAATCCCACAATGAGCTAAACGCCTTCTTGAACACGACATAATTTTCTTCCTTTTTCTGTTCTTTCATCACTTCTGTGTCTTCTTCGCTATTTTTATTACTTTCGTTATCAAAAAGAAAGTTATCCGTTTCAAAATTAGACTGCGTAACCATTATCCCAATGACCGAAAGCACATTTTTCATCCATTGCTCCGTGACATCTTCTGCTTTTCGGTCTGTGATCGTTTTCTTGAGATACTCAACGACATGAGTCCGAACATCCGTGTAAGTCATCAATTCTTTCAAATTCCGGGTAATTTTCAAAGGCATCAATTCCGTTCCAGTGAGCGACAATGATTCCTTGAGTGCCTGTTTAGTTAAATACTTTCGAATTCAAAAATTCTCTTCGCAGTTAAAACTGTATCAAGATAAATAAAACTATAACCAAAGATTAGAAAATGAACAAACTTACAGAAAGAACTCCTAATTCCGCTTCCATTTTGAATTTTTTCAGCCAAATCAAATCGTTTACTAATTCTACCGCAACAACAAACAACTATGTTTCTCTACTTATTGCAAACTATTAATAACCGTATTAAGTTTAAAAGTATTCGGCGTGTTAAATCAGCAAAATGTAGTACAGGGATTTTGCACATGCGGTGAAGGTGAATTGAACCCAGCGCGCCCAAGTGCGCATTCCAAAATGTAGAATCTGCATTAGCAAAGCATACACGGAAGAAAAAGAAATCCTCTTTCCTTTATTCTTAGGAATGCTTTTGCTTCAGCTTCATAAATCCCTATTTTTCAATTTTTTAACCACCAAAGGGCATTTAAAAACTCAAAAATTCATTTAAAACAAAGAAGTGCGTATATTTCATTTACATAATGCACGTTTGACGTTTATGCATGGACAGATTCAACGAAAGGAACGAAGCAATGAACCTGCTGCTTTCAGAATGAATGCAAAACGTGTAGCGAATTCTGCATTTTTGTACATGAACGCAACAACGGCTCCATGCAAAAGTGCTAATCAATATGCAAGTACTTGCTCTTGCATGTTGCATCTTAAGTTTGGGGACGGTATGACTTTTAAGCATCATTGTGAACGGTTGAACCAAGACTAAGACTTATCCTTGTAAAATGATGCTAATATAAGCATTTTTCATATGAGGAAATATACTACATAAGGGTGAACGCGAATACTAGACTTGTTCAGGGCTATAAGAATGAAAGTTACACATTGCACAGACGACGACGTCTTGTTGACGACGACGACATGATCGTGAGATTTTGGTTGTTGGTCCTCGTGGCAAAGCATAATAGCCTGCAGTCTTCACACTTCTCACTGGGTCCCGTAACCGATAACCTCTTTTGGGGATGAGACATGAGAACATCAACATGAGAAGAGTGCATGGAAATGTGGGATATGGGCAAAACAATTAAAGACGCATTAACTATAGTCACTTGACGACTTGACTCACTCTCTTCACTTCCTTCGAAGTAAAGCAACTGCCACCACCTTTACGCTTATGTCATTTTTCATCACTTTTGACTCATTCTAAGATAATTTAGCTGTCACACAAAAGAAGGTGACTCATTTAGTATTTGTCCAGCAGGAGTTTAAAACGGAGATGTGAAGCATCCATTGACCATGTAGTTGTTTTCGAGGAGGCAAACTGTGTTTTTCAGTCGTGGTTTGCAATTTTCATCGTCAAAAAAGGACTTTCGTGTCATGTGCATTGCGGGTTCAAAGCTCACTTGTTAACATTCCGCATTGACTGTTGGTTTGAAAAGGTACAAACTAATTTTATTCTTATAGTAGTAATAGTAAAGTATACTATAGCATCGTTATTAAAGTTTAGATTTCGTTGTAGTTAAGTTAAATGGATGTCATTCTGCAATTTGGAATGGCCCATGAATCACGCATTGAGTGTGACGCAATTTGGTCGAGCTGAGATTACGATTTGCGAAATGCGATTGGCAATGCATTTTATCATTTTTGGCGAAAGGCATAAATCTCATTACGCTGAATTCATCTAATTCAAATAATTCACAGCGGATAAATCCTCAAATTTTTCAGGACCTTCAAAATGCAAGATTACAGCCACTTTTGGAAAATTATAGTCGTCATCACTCTCACCATGTGTTACACTATGTCATGTGTCACCAGTTTCGGGGAAGTGGACTACAATGACGAATGCGAATTTGCACCTTCTGACACTTACGGACCGGGTGCTGGTGTTCTATTGTCTGCTGTGAGTGGGGATTATGTTCCTGAATCTAAATTGTGCAACACTGAACGAGGACTTTATTGCGTTCCTGGTCTTGGAAAATGCGGATGTGTCATTCCTCATACAATATACCGATCCGGGAAATGCCGGGGAAGAGTTTATCAACCATGTTTCAACAAACTTACTAATTTGAAAATTGAATGCGTGGACAATGCATTTTGCAACAGCACGGCATTGGGATGGAGATGCCTTTGTCGCCCACGCTATTTGGCTAATACGGAAAATACAACTTGTTTCCCACAATTTGAAGCTACCAAAGAATGGTCTGATTACCGGAGAGATTGCTATTACAGATACTACAAAGATTTGGACGGTATTGCTGATAATCCTAGTTGGAGACTGTACTATCCCAATCGTATTGATCAAGGCAACTGGTGTAATTCGGCTTCAAATCATTGTATCAGCTTTATTTCAATACTAATTGTCATCTTCTCATCTATAGCGTCAATGATGGAATATTTTGGTGCTGGGAAATTATAGTAAGTTAGGATGATTTTGTTATGGGGGGTTTCATAATAATTAATTTAATTAAGACGGTTGAGACTTCAGGTTTTGTACGTCCGTCATTTCAAGTGAATAAATATATAATTGTGAATGATTCCAAAAGTGAAATCAAAAGTG
>JABASF010002557.1:0-14180 GCA_019776145.1 Harlomillsia oculata
TATAACATTGTTTTAAGCGACTTTTTCGATGACCCTTGAGATTTTAGTGTTGTAGTGTTAGACTCAGTGTAAGGTGACTTTCTTAGACTAGGTTAGGTGGATTTTATTTACAGTATAGTAACCAGTTTTAACAAATGTTGTAATTAATTAATAATAATAATGATTGCAAATGTTGACTGCGTCTGTTGGGTGAGTAAGTTTATACGGAATTGACTGATTTATGTGGATTTAATGTATTCGTACTCACCAGCAATCTCATCTTATATTATTGCTATCGTTCGTAATTTACTCAGTTTTGAATTCCTTGATATCATTTTTTGGTTTTAATAAAATTCGAAAACCAATAATAATAATAAGCAACAGAAAGCATTCTTTGTGTCGGTATATTTAATATAGTATTTTGTTGAATCGCATTTAGTTATTGTCAATGTTGACAAATAATTATACAGCACAGTAGTGTCTAATGTAACTGTTTGTTATGACGATGACAGATTTTATTGCTACTTTTACTACATTATTTCTTTTGAGTGCTTTTTCTTATATGCTTTCACATTTTAATTTATATCCAATTAATTATACAATGCCAGGCTTTGACAGGGAATCGTATATTTTGTGTAGCTCAGAAGGGAATGATTATTTTTCTGAAAACAAAAATAGGATGAGGAACACATCAAGTCAATTTTATTCTTGTATAGTAAAAATGGTTTGAATAAATTTGAATGGGCTTCCTGTATCGTTCTTTACTTTCTATCAAGCGTATAGTAGTATGACATATGACATGGATATCGAATTGAACCTCATCTTTTTGATATGAAATGAACCTAAGGAATTGATAGACTTGAAAAAATGGACAGCTTTTGCGTACTGAAGAAGTGAATTGGGAGATGTTTGGTTGAGCTTCAGGATATAATCGCGTATTCGAATTCCCTTGTGAATTTTTGCCTTGGCCTCTCTTTCTAAGGTTAAGTAGTTTCATTGACGACGGTAAGCATGGACATGTACGGAACATGAATGACATGCTCATCCTGAATCCCGAAAGTCTCCATTAAATACTGAGCCATGAGCTGTGGCTTCGCCTCTTCTCCATAGTCTTCTTCGATAAGAACCTGAAAATACCAAAATGATTGGTAAGCAAAATTATGTTGTTTACTTGCGCTGATACTGGGGTTGTATGTACCATCAGTACATTAGGTTCATGTTAATGTTTATAGTTATATATGCCGACTTTATACAGCACTTAAATCTCAACCAGGCCAAGGAACGGAGAAGATAAAGCAAAATTGCGAATCTTGCGAAATGAATAAAAATGCTTCTGCTCCTCATGCCCATTTTTGTTATGTTGCCGCGTAGGCATTATACAATAAAAAAGCAAGAGTTTACTCCTTCGTTTTTTAACACTCTACGTATTTGTGCAGATTTGCTGTGAACTCACTTCGAATTCAATGTATTCGCCCAACCCTTCAACTTTGTCAAGATGAATTCTTGCAGTGATGCCATCATCATTTTGTGCAATGTACAATTCCCGATCCTTTCGAACGTTTCCTTTCACTCCCATGCATTTCTCCAGCACTTGTTTCATGGAAGATGCGTCATTCACAGGTGTCAATTTGTAGTCGCTTTGCATCAATGCTTTCTCCAGGTCTTCATTCTTCACGGTTTCCTCCGCACCCTTCAACACATCTCCTCTTTCGTATGCAATGAGCGTCGCACTTTCATTCTCCTCACGAAGTTTCAAGTGACCAGTCGGGGCATTAAAAAATGTGTCGTTCTGCTTCAAAATTCCAGTAAATTTTGCAACTTTCGCCGCAATTTTTCGAGCATTGTGAATGCCTCCAACTAAATGGGCTTTTACTTCAATGTTCTTGGGCATCTGAAAATAAATATACACAAATTAGAAGTTGCAAAAAACCGTAAAATAATGATGTAAAAACAATGCAATGATGGTAAACTGGCAAACACTTTGAGAAATACGGGAAGTCCTTTTGACTAATACAGAAGTACCGACACGGTATAATATGCCAATATGCGTATTTCCTGGATTTTTAGGTGTGTGTGCAAGTGTGCATGAGAACTGTAATTTTCTGTGAACAATCCTAATGTCAATGTCATTATCTAGTGGAAAAGGATTGCAATTTTCCAAGCTATTGTGTTTGATTGTGAGGAGCCATTCACCCTTTCATTCGTGTGCACATTTGCTGTAAATGTCGTGTGAACAACATAAGAAATGTTGAGTGTCGCAATGACCATAAAGAAGAATGCGTTTGCGAACTGGCCGTAGGTGATGTGATACAACTACAAGTACAGCACAGGTAATTCCAGTGACGTCAAGGTTGTTTGGTTGTGTTGGGTTATGGGTGCCGCAAAACTACTTAATAATCTCAGCGTAGCCTCAACCCTGAAATTACAAACGTGCAGACTGACTGAGACAACAAACACACATCAAAAAAACGCAACATCACAAAGAATCTTTTTCATATACGATTTACCCACATTTAGTACAAATTGTAGGTACGTTGGTACGTACTATACTTTGCCATGTTTTTCTTGGAATGTTGGAATCCTTTCTTTGCAATTTTTGTGAAGGCGTGTCATGTTTCATATTTTTAATAGAAAGCTATCCTGTAATTTTACATCATGTAGGTGAAGTGCAAAAGGTGTCCTACTAATATCTAATGTCATCATCACAAAGAATACCATCACGAAAATCCATTGTACGATTGTACATCCCCAGACAAGTCTCAATTTGCATTTATCTCATCGTCTCGTCGTCATCACTTAAAAAATGAGACCCATCCTGCGTAAATGTCGGAAATATATAAGCAGTACCATTAGTTAATGCGATACCTTTTCCCATTATTAATATGCATTGCGTTTTCTTCTTCACGCAGACAATAATACATATGACGAGGGAAGAATAATATGCAAAAGTTGGTCATAAAAATGATTATGAAAACATTCCTGGAACAACGGAATAACTCAAGTGATATCAAGTGGCTTACTTTACTTACTTATACTTAGATACAGTTTTACACACAGCCACAGCGCAATAAAACCACATTATGGTCACATCACGTTATTCCTTTTATAACTGCGTTTTAAATTATATTAAGTTTTGGAATTTTACATGCTGCTGTTCTAAAGTGGAATGCCAAATGCCAATACATTGTAAGAGCGAAAGCCGCCGTCAAGGAAAGGAATGCGATTACGCGAGCTTGTTTCGATAAAGACAACAAGTGTAATAACTAATAAGACAAAAAAAAAGGTTGACATAAAATGAAGTCATGTAAAGACACAGAGTTTAAAGAGATAAACATTAATTCCGATTACACAAGTTTCTGTGATCGATCATGGAATGAAATGGTTTGTAATTATTTGTGCAGTGAATGACGCCGTTTTGTACACACGCGTATCACATTCAATGTGTAGTGTACAAAGGATTATAGACGCTGGGATCTGGGATCCTAAAGTTACAAATTCACACACGACACCAAGTTCAAGGTGTCGCATTGCCCCGTTGTGTTGAATAAATTCTGCATTATTGTTTGCTCCAAAAACCATTTTTTTTCATTCTTCGTAGGCATAACTAAATTAACTAATACTAATAGTGTCAAAATGAGGACTTTTAAAGACTAATATCATTCAAAACATATCTTAGTAAATTCGCATGTGCACGATTCTTTGCACAGAGATCCAAGTCTTATGTGCCAAAATAACAATATCAGTAAAGCAAAAAAAAAATCAAAAGGAATGGCAAATGATAATGAGTCCAATGTGCCTAACCTCCTGACACAAACAAGAATTGGCAAAAAAGCAAATTTATAGCAGCTCTGCTTCTTTTTGGGTTTTACGCCCATTAGATAAAAGTTTTTCATAATGCCATTTCCTCAGACAAGTTGGCTAATTCGAGCAAAATCAAAGTAAAACGAGTATGTACCATAAGTGTAATTAGTCGTATAAGGTATACGTTGTATATAGTCGTATTAGAGAAGAGAATTGACTTCCAAAGCAATAAAATGTGTACATTATATACGGATAGCTTACAGCCACGTGTTCAAGTGTTCATAGGAAAAACCATAGTCACTAGACGTTGAGTTGAGAGTCGAGACCAAGACGCAGATTTGTTACTAGATTACTACGTATTGAGATTGAGCAGAATTGAGTATAGACGACGGGTGAATTCTAAGGAAAAAATTAAATTATTGTACGATAGACTTGCGAGTTCTCAGACGAAAAACGTCAAAGACTTGAAAAGGACGGATTGGATATGAAAAAGCAGACAAACAAAACCAAACTCATAGAGAATAACAAGAGGGGAATACCTTTTTCACTACTTTTGGAGGACTCGACTCAACATTCAACATGCCAAACTGCTCGTACTCACAAGGTTATCTTCATTTGAAGGTTGACCTTTCCTATGGCATCAAGATCTCTTCACCTATCATCAAATGAGAATACTGTGAATGGTGAATCCCATACATGCCCATTCTCTCATAAAATCGCAATGTTGGTGAATGGACCACTGCACGTAAATGCTCAGAAATTCTTTCCAGAGTCATATTCACACAAACTACACACACGTGCATTTGTCAGTTCATCAGTTCCAACTTCCAACTTAATCGTCTCAGGTAAATCCCAACACAGGAAAAGTGACGCTATGAAAACCATCAAAAAAATGCATGAACTAGGCAGTGGTCAACTGATCAACCGCAGTTATGACGCTCAGTGCATCAACAATCAACACTCTCTTTCTCAAAGGCGGAAAAGTAGTTTCTTTCTGTACAATATACTAAATTTTGCAATTAAGAATGCATATACCTTCTTCCTGAAATTCTGCTATAATCATTTATCATTTCTAAAAAAAACCATTGATTGGTTTTTCAATGAAATTCAATACAGGAGCAAAAACGTAACGTACATATCGCACATCTCACCATTACACTTTATGCTAGTGTTCACAATCAAGTGTTCGTTATTTATCTTTCCCGTCGTTATTGTAATCGATAACGAACTCAACAGCTTAACTTACTTTTAGCGAAAGGACAATATACTGATAAATTTATTGCGATGATCAGGCATTTTAATTACAATGTTATTATGATGTATGTATGTGTTATTACTATGTAACGCTTTCATTTCTTTCCATCGTTGGTGCCAACTTGAACTCCACTTACATATATTCATGGATTTCCCAAATTACCAATATTATACAAAATACCAGCACTTTATACATGCTTGAGTTTCATAATTGTAAAGTTAACAAGTTACCTCAATTAGGATAACGAAATGTAATTAAATCACGAAAACCACATCAACATCATATAACTCCAGCTTTTCTGAGGTGCTTTTATAATGTTATATTATTACTTTATTACATTAATGCATCATTAAATAATTTTTGATAGTATTTCGACGGAAAATTTATCTATGAAACCTACTTTGAGCAAAAGAGAGGGACGAGCGAGGGACAGACAGGCGTCAAAACAATGTTAATACGATTTCATGTAATATTGAGTTTCGTTATTAAGTGATTACAATATTACAATTAATAAGTAATTGGGCCAGGATAAGTAAGGGGGAATGTCCCATTCTGAATCTTAAACTATGTTGTAGTTTTCGGTATATATTTATGTGCTTATACGATCGACGGTTATTAATTGTAAGTGTAAGAAAAAGAGAAGAATGCTGTTGTTGTTGTTTAATGAATTAGGGGCAACTTGAGGTTAACACAGAGGAAAATGAAAGCATATTATAATGAGACATTATTTATATGTCTCAGTTTGCATATTTCCAAGGATACTTCCTGCTGAGGTTAAAATTCGCTTAATCTGCAAGTTTTTTATATAAAAGTTTTGTTCAAAAACTGAATGGAATGATTGTGACTAAAGTAACTTTCATGGTAATGGAATATTTTGGCAAGGTAAATGACAAACAAACAAACAAACAAAACTGTATACGAAAGTTTTGTTTATTTAATAAATATGAGCTAATATTAAAAGTCACACGTACAGTGGAATGTAAGATGCATCAGAAAGATATTGACTTTATTGATGAAGATAAATCCACAAAACAAGGATTTTACAAGGAAGAACTGCGTCATATAGTAGAGACACGAGGGCTGAAATAAAGTTGATAAAAGACATCTTTTCTTTTACGCGTCCTTAAACCTAAGAAACTGCGCTACGTAATTTGCCACAAACTTTATCAATCGGTCAAGTGAGCCCCACCCGCAAAGAGCCACATTGATCAAGTCATATCAACATTTATTGGACACAACAGAGAGGCTTGGCTCTTGCCTCTTTGACTTCATTTGACTCGTCTTGTGTAGAATCGTCTCTTATCTTGTGACAAACAAGAAATAAAAAGGGCTCAAACTTTTCTCTTGAGGCTTCAAACTTCAATGCTTTCAAGCTTCTGAGCGAGTGTGAATGTGGAATTTTTTTGACGAATAATCTAATGTGTAGTATAATAATCATCTCTTTATTCTCTCACCATCATCACCACAACCAACAGTTTATAAAGTTGTAGCAGCATTAAGGATGTTCTTTCTTCGAGCCTGTCACTGACTTTATGACATTACAAACTGGGCCAACATGATAATCCTTTAGTATTATAATCGCAAATCCCAACGAGGTAGTGCAGGAAACCAAGTATATATTACTATTATATTTATAATTTTATAATACAGCAATGAGTTCAAAATGCCCAACCCAATTTTCCAAAGACAATTCCTCAATTCATACCGATAAGTGATGAATGCCTAAAAGTATACTGTTTTTAAAAAAAGTGACAAACAAGAAGTCTGGGATGTGAGTGCGGAAAAATTCATTGATTCACAAAATCCTGGTGATAAATGATAAAAATGATCCTGTATTAGCTATTAGCAAACTTATGAAAAGATTATTTATCAATTTACTGGAAATTGCATGCATGGCATGGACTCTTCCTCTGAGCTATAAACTCTTTTGACCCAAAGTGAATGCGCAACAAGACATAATTTATGGCATTATGGCATATATGGTAAACTCGTATTAGATCTCATTTTGCCAGAGTTAACCAACTGTACAAGATTTGAATGATTTTTCTGTTCTTGCACATGTGTGCCTGTTTACTTTAAACAAGGATTAAGGATGGGCAAGGACACGTAAACGTCACGAAGCAATAGAGGTAAATGGTAAACACATTTTAATGTGCCAAATACCAAAATTACGACATGACCAGTACAGTCCAGTTAATCTACTACTATACTTATCCTTAATCATCTTTCGTAGTATTGTACAATAAAGTCGACTAGTGTACATAATTCTACTATAGCTATGTAGCCTCCAAATAGATGCGTCCGCATGTCCTCACACAAGTAGCGTCATTCATGATTTCATGAACAAGGTTTCATCAATGTTTCAAACTGTACATTATTGCTCAACAGGAGCAGCGGAGAGCGGACGTATTTCTATTTCGACTAGACATGTGTCATCTCATCATCTCATCTTACATGGTTGATAAATTGATAAAAAAAAATGTCATTATCATTAAGCATGCAGAGATAACAATAAAGGAGTTCATTCAATAAAACGTACTGGATGCAGGGAATGTCGCGCCAACGAGGGAACACCTCCTTGTAAAAAGCAACTATATACACCGATAAACTCACTTCCTCTACGTACACAAAGGTTAACTTTTGCGAGAATGACACCGACCTAAACCCATGAACTTCTGATCCGAAAAATCAACTAATAAACAATCAAAACAACAGTCTAATCAACCAAGTCGCGTGGTCTCGTCGTCATTCATAGTAGTGGAGTTTACACAGTACCAGACATAAAATGCGACATAAGCATCCCATCAGTCAACATCTCACGTAACGTAACAACAAATCTGCGTCTTTCACTTGAAATGTCATTTATATTCATAATTCATATGAAAAATCGTCTTGTTAAAGCTGCGCTCACAAGAAAAACAAAAAACACTACGTCTGTCTCCTGTCGTCGTCATATTCATCAAGTGATGTGATAGCGATCTCATGATCATGTCGCGTATAGACTATAAGCAGTATAATTCCGTTTCTGTTTTCTCAAAAAAAGAATATATAAGTCATTGGGAAACTTGCGAGACATGGTTGAAAACACACCCTGATTTCCCTGGATTGTCAGTGGCTATCTTTGCTACATTTTGCTGACCATCCCTCCAAAATCTTTAGGAAAGTTTCATATTGCACGAACCAAACCAAACGAACCCTTGAAGAATGAAAATCTCAGCGCAGCAGCCCAATAAGCTAAAGCGGCTTCAGTTTCTAATTCTCACCAAGATGAAAAACCATAAAGCAAAGAACTTAACTATACAGAGCCTGAAAATAATAATAAAACTTGGACCTCTCTTGTTTGTGTCCAACTATACATGCGGTCGTATGACCATAACAAAAGACTAATAACAATAGCAAACAATAGTGCTTGCTCTCTGGACGACGAAATGGACCTTCTAGCACACTCGAACCTACACCACTCTTTATGTCATACGACCTAGAACAACCATTGACGATTGACCATTTGCTTATTGTTGTTTAAAGGCATTCTTTCGTGTCTACCGTTACTACGAAACTATATAACCTTTAAACGTTAAACTATCGTCTGCAACCGTCTGCATCTTATAGTGGATATGATTTGTTATTGACCACTATAGACATAAGGCAATCTTTGTATAAGATGAAAACACAAAAAAAATACCTCAAGTCTACTCAGTCAGTTAGTCAGTAATGGTCTTGGTGCATATATGCTATATAATTGAACGTATAATGCTAAACTGCTAACTTGTAAAGTGAATGCAATGTTAAAGTGAAGGTTCAAGTGAAAAGTGAGACGGCCCTGAATCATCTTAAATAAAATGGAATGCAGTCTGTGCAACTCAATGCTGCAAAAAAGACAAGAATACAAGACGCTTTCATACTGTACAGCTCGTTACTTTTCTTGTAAATTGCAACTTGGTAAGAAAAGTCAAAAAGGGCTCAAAAAATGTATCAAAAATATCATCGCATCGCCGTTGTTGTTTATTGTGTGTTGTTGAGTTGGTTGTTCTCGTCTTGGATTGTCTGTTTGGGACACATGGCTCATATAGACAAAGGCAAGAGCAAGAGAAGATGAACAATGAAAGCCCAACTGTACAAAATAATGGTCCAAAGTTACAATGCTCTTTACAACAACAACGAATAACAACACAAGGCAAGCTGAGCGAGTGCAACACACCACGCTTTTCAGCCAATCCAAATGTTGGCAATGTCAAGAGTCGTTTCCACCATGGCGTCCACTCATGTGTCAAGTCGACAGTTGATCGGAGGAAAGAGGATCTCCGGACTTGATGAACATGAGGGAATGGACATGGACACTTTTAATTGGGGTTAAGTTGACGACGACGGAGTTTGCGAACGACCCTCTCAAAGCGTAAAGTATAAGGGAGGATTGGGATTCCCTCCCACAGTACACAGCCTGCTTTTGACTCAAACACACAGTGCTCGTCACTCACACACCCTTCAACGGCTGTTTTTGACTCGGCCTCACTCTATTTTCCATTAGTCACTTCATCTGGTTTTTCCTTTAACATTTTAACTTTAACAATAACTTGTGCATAAGTAAACTGAGAGCTCGAGGAACAACATCCACGAGACAAACGAGGAACGACTCACTTTCTCAAATCGTTTTCTTCTCTTTGACCCCGTCGTCAACAAAAATTGCACTAATTTTTGATTGTTCATCATCCTTCAACTTCAAGTGTTCACAAGTTTACAATTGCCCCAAGAATTAATGTTAGATTGTATAAATATACTTTTTTTTGAAAAATACCAATTATTTTTTGGTAAACTAACCTTTAGATTGTAGATTGTGAGATTTTGGCTCCACAAGTTGTTTTAATGTAAGAAGTGTGTAGTAATCCAGAAACTGTTGAAACACTACTGGCTCAAACGGTGATTGTGACTTTAATTATTGATCTTCCACGAAGGACAAGTGCGGTAGAAAGATCCAGACTCTTGTGTCCCTTGTAATAGAATGACTAACAAGACTCGGTTCAATTTATCTTTTGCTGGTTGTGGATTTCTTGGGATTTACCATGTCGGAGTTGCAGCTTGTCTCAAAAAGTATGCTCCGCACCTCGTGGTGAACAAGGCTTCAGGGGCCTCGGCTGGAGCCATCGCTGCCTGTTGTCTTCTCTGTGATGCTCCATTGGGTAAGGGTCACACAGTCACACTCTTTTGGGTCATTTGTAATACATTTGTCATTAATGGGATATTAAGCTGTGTAACGTCAAAGTCACATTCCACTGACATTCCAAGAGAAATGGACATGGGGCGTTGTAGGCTATTTTGAAGAAACAAAATCACTGTCATTTCATACTATATTCCATCATGCGTGTCATCTGTGCTGATGCGACTTGCTAAATAGACAGACGTGTGTCGTATTTTTTGCATGATTTTTGCTTCCTTGGTTCAAGAATCCTTGGTTTCCCATTCAACAAAATGTTACGGAAAGTATTGTTAGTAATATATTTAGCACTTGACCTCATTCTGCGCTAGTGCCTGGTTTTGGGGTTTTGTTGTATTGAGGCGATGAATGGATTTGGATCAAGTTGTATATAGTCAAGTTTCCAACTAATCATCAATCCTGTCGTGGTAGCCCAACTATAGTGTATTCATGAGCACGTTCGTTCGTTTCTTTCAAAAGCATTATTATTGTCACCTTTATGATTTCTAATAGTAGACTCGATGTCGATACTCGATTATGCGATTGTGGAAGAACAAAGACTCGTGGCAGGTGCAATATGCACAGACGAGTTGCAGCTGCGTTCATGCTCTTGCCTGCCTCTTGTCGAAATTTGTTGGATGATGTGATGTGTGAGACGTGATGCCATGGAATAAATTACTAACGCAAAAATATACTTTTTTTGTGAATTCAAAGGTCAAATCACAAGAGATGTGCTACGGATTGCGACATTAGCAAGGTCCAAAACGTTGGGTCCTTTCAGCCCTTCCTTTAATATTCAGAAGATCCTTCGGGATGGTTTGGAGAAGGTGAGCTTTCCATTGTTTTTTTTTCCATTTCCAAGTTAATGACAGTTCTTAGAAATGAAAATGACGACTGTTCCTTGCGTGCGATGATGATTAGCTAAAATGTTGAAACGGGTTGTTGGTTGTTTGCTCGACCCGTGCGGTGTGGCTGACTCATCATCATCATCATCCTCGTGTATATAGTAGTTAGGGTTTTGGTGGCCTCCACGTGTAAGCAGTGGCGAAGAAGCAAAGGAAGTAAGATTTTGGGTCGTTTACACCAGTGGACAGTCGCACTTTAGGAGGAGAAGAGAGGGTTACATCCTGTGGGTTTATGGGATGGAGGTCAACTCACATTTCAATACACTTTGATGTGTTGACGAGGTGTTGTTATTATTGCGTGAGCTACGATCCCAGTCACTCATGTTGTGATTACTTGGCCAATGCTTTTCATCTCTTTAGTCAACACAACCAAGCATCATTTCTTATCTATGATTGCTTTTCTTTTCCTTTTTCCTCTCGTTTTTTAGAGTAATGTGAAGTTCCAGTCAGTCTGTGAGAGATAACGCTTTATAAATTGGAGGTTGATCGCGATGGCGTGCCCAACCTCATCTCATGCTCATCGCTTCCCTTTCATGATGATGATCTCATTTTTCTCTTCTCTTGTCCAGACTCTTACTATATATACGTATTAAGTACAACTTCAGTTTTGAGACATTCTTTTCGGATAAGTTGATGTAACAGAGACGTAATTATCATACTTACTGCCACTTGCCACACTACAGGAGTTGGAGGTGTGTCTCCAGTAGTGTCGTTTAGTGCTATGTCAACATCGTAAGTTTGATTACGAGTTTAGGAGCATGAATGGCTTGACTGCCCATTAAATTACGTCATCGTCATCACTTCGTAGGAAAGTTTTGAATGTTGACTGGAAGTTTTGGATGACAGTTTGAGTTACTGTAATTTTGGACTAATTTTTCCTTTACAGATTTTACCAGAAGATGCACATTTAAGAGTCAGTGGAAAGTTACACATCTCTCTAACTAGAGTTTACGATAGACAAAATGTGATTGTATCGCAATTTAACACGAGAGAAGAACTGATCCAGGTGAGTTGGCTTTCTATACTATCTAATTTTGCTTTATTATGAAAACTTTGACGACGCATTAGTTCTCTGTATACTATACTACATTTCAGAAGTTTCATTGTATTACTTTACTGATCAATTCTTATCAGTTCCGCAGTGTGAATATTATATTTGCACTCAAAGGCACACAACATTCTTCATTTTCATTTTATAGAATTTTCCGTTTAATTGTTTAAAAGTGTTGTTTACGTTTATATGTTTACAATTGTCATAAACCTAAATTTGTATTGCTATATGTTGATAAGAATTGAACAGTTGAGTAACAATTAGCTTAATGAATGCTTACCGTCACTGATGAGGGCTAGGAAATTGGTTTTGGGCTTCGGTCACCATGGGTTAGCGTTTTTTACAAGTTTTAAAGGGATTTTTTGCTACATATAAATAGATTTTTGGAAATTTTGTTGATACTGGAGTAAATGTCAGTTAATCAGCAATAAATTTTGGGTGATCGGGTATATTTTGGACATTTTAAGGGATTTTGTTACCAGATTAAATAGTGATGGGACGCTCGAGAATGAAATTGTATTGAAAATTTTGGGAAAAGTAGAATATAATAGAGAAGACTTTAGACTAATCGTTTTTTTGGCTCTTGGGGTTATTTGTACTTGTGGGTGTAGGATGTACATGATGTATTTCATGAATATTTTTTGGCGTTTTGGCCATGTTGTGTATTAATGTGTACATTGTGTTCATGTGTGTGAAAAAGGCAATTTTGTGCTCTGCATTCATCCCAATTTTCTCGGGATTTATGCCTCCAACGTTCCGTGGATTTCGTCACATGGACGGTGGCTTTACGGATAATCTGCCTTCACTTGACGAGCATACAGTCACAGTGAGTCCATTCTGCGGGGAATCAGACATCTGCCCCAACGATGACACTGCTCAATTTTTCCATGTTAGTCACTGACATGTGATCATACTATTACTATTACTACAATAGTGTATAGTTTATCCCTAAACCTGACATAAAGGACACACAATTCCTATGTCGTTGTTCTTGACTTACTTTTTTTATTGTTTTGGGGTGTAATTACTATGTATGCAATTATACGTTCTTGTATCATAGTTTTTTTGGTTGCACTCTAACCGAATACGGGGCTATTTTGGTGTACAATTGCTATGTATATGCTGGGTTTTTTTGAATAATTGACATGATGAGTGGGTTGTATGCATTTTATTTTGTTTTTTGCATCTTATGACGTCCTAAAATGGAGATGTTTTTTAATTCGGTTATAAATTGGGCTGTACGGTAGCATTTTTTGATTGGCGAAAGGCAAATAATAAATGGTGCTTGCTTCTTTGTTGGCAATGTTGCTATTGCTTTTAGTATTGTAGTGTGGTACTATTATTGCGTTTTTTATTTTTAATCAATATGAATAGTTATAAAAGAAGTCATCAAGGGCTGAAGTGAATTTGGTCTCAACAAAATGAAGCATGGTTTCCTATTTGTTACACGCAGGCGATCTTATGTTCTGGTTTTGTTCCAATATTCTCTGGATGGTTTCCCCCGAAATTTCAAGGTGTACGGTACATGGATGGGTGCTACAGTGATAATCTGCCCATTCTTGATGAAAATACTAAAACAGTGTCTCCCTTTTGCGGAGAATCCGATATTTGTCCCAGAGACAAAACTGTCAATCTGATGCAGGTTTGCCGAAAAACGTTTTCTGTGCATGTTCTTATTTCACTGTTTCTGTGACTTATTTTGTGGAGCGTGTCGCTGTAGAAGTTGTGTGTCGTATTTATTTGTAATTTGCCTTATATATGATATGATATAATATTTATTTATGGACGCGATAGTAATTTGTTCTCTTTGACGTTTTCACTTCCAAATTCTGTTTGTTGACGTTTCTACGTTGAAACCTTTCACATGTCGTCCTCCACTTTATGTGTCCTTCTCTCACTGTACACAATCTTAGTACTTTATGATTCGTCTCTTTTATTGGCCATGTATTCATTTAGTTCCTGTTTTATATTTAGGTCAATCTTGCTAATACATCCATCGAG
>JABASF010002558.1:0-14180 GCA_019776145.1 Harlomillsia oculata
TTTCAGTGGAATTCATGCAAATTGTAGTTAACTAATTGTAATTCATACAGCAAGATCGGCTCAGTGGTCTAGGGGTATGATTCCTGCTTTGGGTGCAGGAGGTCCCGGGTTCAAATCCCGGCTGAGCCTGAGTTCGAATTTTTTGCCAATTTTTTATATAAAATTTTAATCAGTCTGGTAATATCGTCTTGCACACGAATGCAATGCGTTTCCAATTAGTCGGCAGGGAATTCCATAAAGGTCAACGTCAACATACAAAAGCGCAGAGTGTCACACACATTGTCATTTTGCATTAATGTCCTCTTGGGTTCGGGGATAATATGAAAAAAATTCAGTACGAGCGCACTTGTGCTGACAAACGTGTCAACACAACCTCGTTGTGCTTGGGGTCACTTGAGATTTCAGTGCAGGAGGTCTTGGGAGATAAGCATTAAAAAAGCAATAGAAAGAGAAAAGATAAGATGAAAACATGTGAGGAAGAGGACATATTTTTAGATGAGTTGTTTGTCCTCGTCAACTACATAAGATTTTGATTCTTCTGTCATATGCCAAAAAGTCACACGCGTGTTAACTCTAATAATAAACATTCCGCCCACGGTGTCCAATGCTCATAAACAACACTCCCGGGTTTCCTCTTATGCGACAATGACGAATTTGTGGCGTCTCCTCATCCACGATCTTTGAGAACGCAGAAACGCAGTTCAGTATACGTGCATACACACATTGAAAATAATGTGATCGTGTTGACAAGGTTCGTGGAGGAGACTGGAGACATCCCGTTGCAACCCGGGTAAGCAGCAAGGATCCGAATCTTTCGACATGCTGGCAAATCTTCAGCACTCATGTTTTGGGAGAGTAGATGGGGGGAATTCTTGGGAATGTCATCTTCGCTTCTTTTGGCGTATGTGCAAAAATTAAAGCTGTCGTGTGTGCTTTATAAAAATGTTTGTAATTCTATAATTTTTCATAACTTTTAAAACAAATTGTTCATATTTCGGACCCAAACAAAAGTTGGCAAAAAATTAGAAATCAGGCTCAGCCGGGATTTGAACCCGGGACCTCCTGCACCCAAAGCAGGAATCATACCCCTAGACCACTGAGCCGATCTTGCTGTATGAATTACAATTAGTTAACTACAATTTGCATAAATTTCACTGAAACGAGGTCAAAGGGTCATAAAAACCGTAATACATGGACAGATAAAGTATAGCAGAATGCATGTGTGTTCAATTTTTTGCTTTAATCCTCTTGTAATAAAATGCTTCATGATGCAAATTATGATCTGTTGATAAGGATTCAAAACTGACAAACTGAGTTCTTGACGCTGAAGCTGTATTCAGAGATTTAGTGCATAATGTTTTTAATTTGGCTACGTTTTTGCAAAAGATCAAAAATTCAGGTCCATAGAAAAGAGGGGTTGGTATAGGAAAAACCGAAAAACCGTGCTTCCCTTGACTTTCCCCTCGATTTGTCTTGGTTTTAATGCTGCCTTATGGCTATGGCACTATAAGCTCCGGTGTTGTGTTGCTCACCGCATGGGCAGAAGCTTACGGTTTTAATCGGATTAACCTCCGCTCCGGTTCTTCTTCGTGAAAAACCGAAAATCCGACTACATTTTTACTCACCCTTTTCAGAATGCCATCAATCAGAAAGAAAACGTTGCTTAATTTCACGATACAAAATGAATGCTGTTAATTGAAAAATGCTCAAAACGTTAAAACTTCCAAGACCAGAAAATAGTTTTCGAGAACGTGCCCAAAGCTAAAGTTTAAACGTTTGTATACGACATTTTGTCCATTTTGTCGTCTCCGGTGGACCGTTTGGGTCAAGTTTTGCTTCCTGGGAACAAACCTCGAGTAGCTTTAGATAGCATGATCGTGTGAGAAAAGTTTTTCAGGACAGAGTTAAGTTGAAGAAAAAAATTTCATCATTGAAAAACTTGACAGAACAAACAAAGGTGATAAAAATCTTGAAAGGAAAATGGTTGTTTGCACAGCTCTGAAAATGTGAAAATGATGGTTTTTTGTAGTATAAAAAACCCGAGAGAGCGGAAATGACACTGTTTCATTTCCTAAATGGCTCGTTTTTGGTCCATCCCCTCGACTGTTGTCAAACTAATTGAACTACTTGAGTATTTAAGACGAGACTTTTTGAATATCTTCACCAGACTTTGGGAACGAGGAGACAAGGCAAGAGAAGAGACAACTTTGTTCCAAATTGTAATACCCGGTATTTTGGGGAAAATGAGCAGATTGCATTTGGTAATAGTACTTAGGCAGTAAGAAAAGGGCAGCAAGCAACGATGTAGTACTAGTTGTAGTGAAGCGAGTTTTTGGTATCTCGACATCCCATTGCGAATTACGTAATAGAATGGCGAATTTTTAATTACACTCTGTGTTCTGGGGAAGGAAAGATCTGACTGATTTCTCCCGGGATTACTTGGCACAAGCGGGCAAAGTCTGGCGGGTTTGTTCCAGCCTTGAGTCTGACTGACATTAATCTGACACAAATATTTGCTTTCTCCCGATTCCTCCGACTCATCATGCCCGCCTTTCCATGTCTCATCTTTCCTCTCACTTTTGTAGCCCCTCTGGCACTTCTCTCGTGTCACCCGGGTAGTAATATAGTCTTTTCACCTTCCTGGGTTAAAGTCCCGTCCCTCAAAACCCAGACCTCTTTTGTATCTTTCCACGTCGCTTCTCCAAAACTCAAGTGTCAAGTGCCAATTCACTCGGTGAGAATTCATTCATGCAAATTGACTCGAAACAACTTTACTCCGCTGTACTTCCAGCTTAAAACGACCCGGCAAGGAATCCTTATGTTTTCCCCGGGTATTTTCTATATTGTAAATGTGCTTTCTAGTCCGAAAAGCCAAATGAGTCTTCAAGGAGCTTTTCCAAAACACTACATCGTTGAACGTTGCTTCTACGACTTTTCGACTTTCTCCACGTTTGTTCTGTTTCGTTATTTTCTTACTCTGGCGAATTACGCACAAGCACCAAAGCAAGTACGACGCAAGCAAACAAACACGCAAAAAGTACACAATCATTTTCTATTATTTTTTAAAAAAGCAAGCCTGTTTCATTCAAATTATCAAAATGCTTAACTAAAAATAACCAGGAATTACCAAAATCAAGTCAAACAGAAAGAATCCAGACAGCTCCTGATAAAAGTTTTCTGTTGCTGTTTATTTTTCGGTTCTCTGTACTTTTTTGTTTGCTGTTTCATCTTAGCGCTAATTGGGACTTGATTCCAACAGCTTAAAACACACTGGAGTTCTTAAGCCCCATTGGCCAATTAGCCGGAAGATTTCAAGGCTCATTTCAAACTTTATACCCGGGAGATTTCTACTAAACAATTCCCTTCGGACAAAGTTGCATCTCGCATATTTATATTAGTCTTGCAAGCTTTCTGTAATAAGGAGAAATTGCTCATTGCGCTTTTCCAGAGCTTGCATTTGCACATCCGGATCGTTTTTTATACCAAACTAATTTTTTAGGTTATTAAAACATGAACTAATCCTGTGTACTTAGAAAAAGCTCAGATTTGAAATGAAGGGGGGTACTACATTTGCGAAAGCATTAAAATCGGAAATGCAAGGAAGAAAAAAGTGTCAGACGTTTTGTGGGGCTGGAGTTGATTTCACGCTGTGAGTGTTTTTCGATTGATGGATGAGCCTCGATGAACAAACGTGAGCGCATATCACATCACCCGAGTGAGCAGGTGCACTTGTACCTTCTCCAGCGTGACTGGAATACATTTCCCTGANTGCACTTGTACCTTCTCCAGCGTGACTGGAATACATTTCCCTGAGAAGAAACCCGGGTAAAACGAAGAAAAAAATCCCATTTTGTCCCTAATCTGACTTTGGAACATTTCACTTCTGTACTAGTATCATAGTATTCCTATATAAAAAATGCGGATTTTCTCATTCCTTTGTATCGTATCATTGCATCTTTTGAGACATTTGTTTGCTTTCTACGCAGTTACCCGCTTTACTTTGGTACCATCCGAAATCGGATTTTTAAAAAATGCTTGGCGTAGTTAATAAGTTGCTTTGACGAGGTAGGTGTTTCACCTTTTTGATGCTTTCAAGTTTGATCCGTTGACAGTGACAGGATGACTTCAAGAATGGCATGAAATGATGGACAGGGACAGTGAGACGTTTTACAAGTGAGCAGTACAAACGTAAATTTTTGAAGAAATGCCCGGGTGGCTATAATACATCGGTTATCGGGTTATGCCCCGATCCGGATTTCTCACCCTTTGTTTTTCTTTTCCCCAAGGCGGAAATGGGGATAACGGTTCCCTTCCATGTTTATTTTATAGTTGGTAACTTTTTCATTCCATTTTTGGTTGAGAAGAAAACGTTTTCTATAAATAATACTCCCATTTTGAAACAAAGAAGGCACAGAGTACGAGAGGAAACCTGCAAAAACCCGGGGATTTTAGAGTTCGAGTAATTTTATAAGGACTTTATTTTCAGTTTCCATGATCGTTCTAGGATGATAAAATAATGAACATCTGCTTGCTATGTCTTTTCTTTTGTAGGCACGTGACTGAAGGAATGAGTAGTTAGTCCCAGGACGGGAGTAGTAATACCCGGGTAGTGGAGAAAATGCCCGAGAAGAAGGAGAAGAAGAGGAGACAAGACAATAGAATTAATTGGAGGGAGACTCATCATCCCTCATTTAATTAAGAGAAAGAAAAGGAAGCCATGTCACCAACCGAGAGAACCATGCGACACACACACACACTCACTATTTCTATTCTACCCGGTATACATTCCGGCTTTTCTGGTCTCTCGCACGGCTGTCCAAAATAGACCAATTTACTCGCCATCAACGACTGACCGCAGAAATGCCCTGGTATTTTGTCTTGTTCAACGCAGCGTGCGTCTTTTCCCCTTTAATTTCCAGTATTAGTGTCATAGAACCAAAATGCATTTGTCCCTAGCATGAAGACTTGAAGACGTTGAGACTTTTACTTTTTGGACATTACATCATGCAACTCCAAGAGCAAAACCCGGGTATTACACATCTTTCTTTTTCTATTAATTTCTGTTGTTAGCGTCGTCCGTTCGTCCCCTCCGAACAATGACTTGTTCTCGTCATCGCCGCTGTCAAAAAATTTGCCGTATATGACGTGAATCGCCACGCAAAAGGCAGAATACCCGGATATGTGATAAACCAAAGTATAGTATATATTTCACAATGGAAATTACTCGTGTACGTGAATAAGATAGGACACTGTACACAGCAAAGATCTTTGTTCTGAAATGGTATTCCTATCCAGCTTTTCCACGATACCCGGGTATTTTCAACGCGATCTTAATCGGTCTAATAGGGCAGACAGAGGAAGTGCGAGAGCAAAAGTTAGGGAAGCATGTAACCTGATCACATCAACTGACGGGTTTTGGATGTTTTCTCGGCTTTTTACGTTCCCCTCGCCTCCGTACCGGGAGCCTGAGGTCACATATAAAGAAAAATCCGAAAAACCGACAATGACGATAGGATGACGTTGAGAGTAAAACTGAACATTCGTCTTTCCTGTACGAAATGATGGTTCTTTTTTGTTTTTATCTTTTTGGCGGGTAGCGGTTGTAGGGTCCGCTTGTGAGAGTTTACTATATATGTGGTCAATTTGATGAAGAGGAATGGGTCGGTAACATTTTTTTCAGAGGGTCACTCCATACATAACCCGCTTGGGTCACACATTATCTCTCATTGGGTTTCCACTCTGCTTCTTCTCCTCGGCGTTACGTTAGTATCGGTTGTGAAGGATTTCTCGAGCCAAATTACTTTCAGACGAAAAGCAATGGTCGATGTCGTCGATTAGCAAACCCCGGGTCGTTTAGTTATATAGCACCGAAAATTCGGTTTCTTCCACTTGACTGAATCCCGTCTGCCCCTCCTTCATGAAAGATAATGCCAAAACGATGAGATGAGACTATTAAATTAAATCCTCTCCTGCTCATGTTAAATGAACATGAAACTTGAGGGAGACACAAAAATAACGAGGGTGAAAAGGTACAATTTTCACTAATTTACGGTCCACTCCAAAGTACACGTTACCCGGATATATTTTGATAACTTCGTCTACCCGGTGTCTTCCATTTACACTTAAAGTTTAAAATAAATGAAACTTCATGATATGAAATGAAAATGTTACAAGGGTGCAAAAGTGCAAAAGAATTCAGAAGTTGACATGACTTGACTTGACATGACGCAATAGTTTTCCGTTTTTCAGAGACGGGGGAGTCAGTCAGACGGGCATTTTCGAATCAATTTTCCCTCCTGCTCCATCATTGTCTCAACGAGAGAGCAATTCATCCTTTTTTGTAGGTCGTCCTCTTCTCTACTCCTCTTCTTTCTTTTTGTCCATGTAACGCTGCCTCTGTGTGAAAGTGAAGACCTGAAGAAACCTGAAAATCTCCCATGCATTTTCTCTCCCTACACTAATACACCCGGTAACAGTAACGGGCATTATTCGGGTAGTACGGGTAGTAAAAGACCTCTCTTTGCAACCCTCATTGAAACCACCACCAACCACCAAAATCCTCTTGACTCTGTTGAAGCGCACTTCAGTCGACTCGCGAGTCTCCACACGAAAGCACTTGTTCCAAAGAAGGAGAAAATCTTTCGTCGACTACGTTGACGTGGATGTCGACAATCCAACGCTCCTCTGTCTTCAGTCCTGTTGCATCTCTTTTCCCAACCCCGAATAAAAACAAGCCCCTTAGCGACACTTTCCCTTTCGTTGTCTCCGAATTTCAACGTGATTTCATCTCTAAAATTGAGATTTGTGACTTTCCCTTGCTTAGTCAATACGAGGGTCGCTTTTCCTCTTTTTGTCACGAACAATAAAACGTCTCTTGTGTTTGTAAAAAATTATCAACATTGCGACTGTGCTTTCCCTTGTAACCTCTGACCTTTTACCTTTTGTTGTGAAGAAATCATGGAAATACATTAACGTTCTGTGAATAAAACACAATTCTCACTTCGCCCCAGTGACAAAACTTCAAGAGGTTTTCCGTTTTGTGTGAACGGGTGAGAAATGACTAATGAATTTCTTCCTGCTTGCCGACAAAAGCAGGCGGTCGTGTGTGACCAACCCAGACACTGAAAAAGTCTTTTGTATAGTTCCTGTAATAAACTCAAATTTTGGTGTTAGTGGGATTTAAAACCGAAATTATATTTCCGTTGTTAAGTTCCGCCTTTGCAAAAAAAAACTATTTCATAAGTTTTACGCTAAACATCCAAGAATTTAAGCAATAAAATTCAACCTTCAGAATTCTAATACTGTAAGTCACAGTTTTCAATTCGTTTCAAAATTTTAATTACAGGTTTCAAAAAAGCTGAAATTCTTGAATTATTATTATGAATTTTGGGGTTACAATTCGAGCACAATGCTGAATGTTTACTAAATAATGATTCGACATAGTGGATAAGAGTGTAGTCCTGTAGTCCCTTTTCCCCACGCATAAATTCCACCCGGGTAGTTTCACTTTGCAGTTTCTCCCGGGCATTTTCTCTCCACTCTGTGTTTGATCCTAACAGTATTTGCCGTTGTTTCCCCTTTCCACAATGTAATAACTTTAGCCTTAACTTCCTTAACACGTCACATATTATACGCGCGATAAGAGGCACACCCGAATTTCCTCTTACTGAAAATCCGGGTAAAATCTCCAAAATCTCTTATATTTCCTGTTTTCCTTTCAACTATAGTTAATGCAATACGCTTTTTTGCTCGCAAAGTTTTACGTTGTAGCTGACTATCTAAATAATTGACCTTTAACAGAAAAAGGTCAAAAACAAAAGTGTTTAAGTAACTAGCAGGGAAACGGGAGAAGAAAGCCTCGTAAGAAAACTCCCGGGAGTTTTTTGTACTATAGAAGAGTAAGTGAAGTGAGGAAAATGCAAAAGAATGTGTTTAATGTCTCGAATGGAATTTTTGGACATGGGAAAGATTGCATCTCTTGTGTCATCCCATAACTGACATTATACACACACTCCAAGGAGAAAGACAATGTAATGAACCGAATTTCTTCTTCGTCTAAAAAAAACCCGGGAATTTCTTGTCGTCTTCATCTCTTGAGTTGTTATATTGTTGTTAAATCACTCAAGGGGAAAGACACGACATGCTCAAAAAAACAGCTTCTCTTTAATTTTCACATCGTCACAATTTTCAATGCCGTTGCTTTTTCGTTGTTGTTGTTTCACCCAGGTCTTTCGTTTCGGGTTCCCTCTTTCCGCTATTCCTATACTTATCATTCTCATCATTAGTGTATAGGAATAAAATGCACACATACACGCCCGGGTAGTTTTCTTGGTTTTCTTTCTCCGATTGACATATCATGTCCCGTTCATTGGGACGTCAAGCACTTCCTGTTAGCGTAAGATTATTATATTGATTTTTGAATTGGGGAGAAATACATAAAAACTGAAATTCGGGATTTTTTTATTTGGCAAACGGGAAACACAAAGCCAAGCTAGTGAGTCAGTATATATAAACTGCAATTGCGTCGAAATGTAATGAGATGGCAAGATACCCGGGTATTCCCTTTTGGTATGAAGTATATCTAGTGAGTAGTACTGTATATATACAAGTTTTGAGCGGAGTTCCATGCCATTGAATTCGATGAAGAAAGCAGAAGAAGCAGTGTCGTATCACTTGGCCATTAGTTGAAAACGGAGAGAGAGCAATGATAATAAACATAATAATAATGGGGAAAGAGAGAAAAGACAGAAGAAGATGCCTCCGATTCAGAAGATGTTGCCCGGGTTTGTTGGAAGTATATAGTGTTTGTTGCTCAAATAATTCCAGAGGGAGAGACAGTTTAATTTGATTTCTGCCCTGTTTGAATGTCAGGTGGGCATGGGTCTCAATTGAAATTGCAATAAGCTCCAGGCAGCTTGCCACTCATGTCGTTCCCATTCTGATATTGAGTGTCAGTCACAAGAAGACCCCGAAATTTCACTTTTATTCCGAAATCGGAGAGAAATCTCTCTTTTTTTGTCTGATTTCTCTTCTTGTGTCTCCATTTCGTATTTGCAACGGAGGGTGCTGTGTTGGACCCATTTCCTTTCAACTTACCCATTTGCATGCAACACAAGTTTGACTATCCCTTTTTTTGCTACAAATTGCGTTTCAAGCACCCGCTCCCGCACTCGGGTAAGAAACCTCCTATATCACAAAAAGACATGTGCATACATAAAACCCCGGGTTCTCTTTTGTTTTATTCTTCGTGTTGGTCATGATTATGTCGTATGTCTTAAATAGCGTCTTGATCCTCCGTGCGTGAGGTGAGATGACAACGAAACTGCAAATTACGACATTTTCTTATTGTTATAGTATATTTGTATACGAGCGGCGTATTTTTGTGACCTTTAGTGTCCCGTGTCTTTGTCGGTCTAGACTTTCAAAATGCAAGCTTGGTGTAATGCTTATATCCCTGATTGGATTGTGTTCAAGTTCATCGGACTTTTACTCAATCAGACAGAAAATCCGAATTTTTTTCAGAGAATTCGGAAATGGGGAAAGATGATGGGTGGCGGTGGCGGGTAAGGATGGAATGAGACGAGGAAATGGAGGCGATAAACGCAGCTGTGCCTCGACAAAATCGACGATCTCGTCCTAATGAGCTTCTCAAAAGCTAAAGGCTTAAACAGCCATCCACCAGGAAGCATTTTGGAATTTCGGATTCGCATCCACACGAATTTACCTTCTCCCGGGTTGTGTCTACAGGAAGGGCGGGTAGTGATTCCCTTCATTGATAACTAAACTGTGTGTGTAGTTGGCAAAGTGTGTTTGGGCTTATCTTATGCTAAAATGTGAACTTAACTTTATGAAATTATTCCAAAATGAACACACGTAAATGAAGATCGGATTTTGAGTTTAATGTAATACCAAAATATCATACCAAACACGAGCTAAAAAAATGCCCGGCTTTGAGTAAAAATGCATAGGACTGTTAAAAGCGTCATTTTTGGCAACAAAAAATGTTGACTAAAGAAATGAAAATGTGTCATCATATTCTTTTGTGTGATGATGTAATGAACCGGAAGTGAAGTGGTGATTGCGTTTATGACAATTCCGAAAAAAAAATCGGATGAATGCACGGGTGGTGGGTAATAGTTTGTGTCTTGTGTGTCTGGCTCTGCGTCTTTACTGTTCATGATGATGACAATGATGCAATTCGAAAAGAAGAAGTGGAAGAATCCGATTGGATCTGTCGATAAAAATGTTTTCCCCTTAAAAAAGAGAAAGGAAATAAAGCGAGTCGCTCTCACTTCAAAGTCAACTTAGCTCCCAAAATCGGTTCTTCTCCGAATTCTCCTGTGTTGAATGAGAAAGAAGAACTCAATCCTATCAACTCACACTTTTTCCCTATGTCACAATTCCTTTTTTTGCAACTATGTAAAAGTAATCACAGTTGAAAGGAATATAGAAAATGCCAAATGCTATATGTAGTTCACCCGGGTTTCGGGAAAGCTACCCGGGTATCGTTTTACCCTCATACGCTCATCTTCTCACATTACGTGTACTATTTTGAGTGACTTTTTTCTTTCTCCATTTTCATTTTCTGGAATACTCACTCAGTCAGTTCGGGTCGAGTGAAATCTGAAATCCGTGTTTTTTACCCGTGTGTATTGACAATGCGAGGGATTTTAAGTAAAAAAATCTTTGTTTGCAAATCGGATTTTTTGTCCCTGGCTTTGTGTGCAAAGCACTTCATTTCAGTCATTCGAACCGATAAACCGATTTTTGGAGAAGTATTTACATTTTTTAACGTAATGAATATTACAATTTTTTCCAAAGAAAAAAAGGAAATGCGTGGAGTGGAAACGTACAGTAAGATTTCTGTTGTTTCAGCTTGGGTGAGCTCGGGAAAAAAGGAAATTATTCCCGATTTTTCTTGGCGTTTGTGTTTGAAAAAGCGGAAGTGAAAAAAGAAGAAGATTCGGTATAATAATCTTTTTCGGGGAATAGTGGAATGACACAAGCAGAAGGAGCGGGAACGGATAGTTTTATTATAGGAACTTTCAGCGTCCTAATCACATCTTTCATAGCCAAATGCGTTCCAATTTTTCATCCACAGCTGCTACAATTTTCGGTGTGTCTGAAAAATGCCAGGGAAAAAGACGAGACAAGACAGGCAAAATGCGGGTTTAATTTCTTACGGATTTATTATATTTTTTGGTCACTTCTGTCGTCGCACTGCTATTTTGGTATTCTTTGTATTTCTACGAGTGACATGTTTTGGACATGACAAATCATATTTTGAGGTCACGGTAATAAAAAAAAATCTGCGTGAAAAAAATTTTGTAAATGCACTTTTCCATGAGGAAAAGACCGGAAAAAATGACAGGGAAAGTTGGAAGAAAAGGAAAATGACGATGACAAAAAATATGGAATGAAAAAGGACAAAATGCACATGCCGATGACTTTGTTTCGTCGGAGGGGACGAAATATTGTCCTCGCAGTTCAAAAGTTTATAGGCCATGACCACACAAAAGGGAAAAAACACCCGGGTTTCGGAAGCAGGACGCACTATGAAAAACCATCTTGAAAGTCATGTTGAAAGCAAAAAGGAAAATATGGTGGAGAGATGCAAAAGTGCACATCCCGTTTTTTGCCTACTACTTTTATATATCGCTTTCTTTTTCTTTCTCTACGTATTCTTCTTTACGTCTTTATTTTTTTCGTTCCCAAGGACAAGTCAGTAGTGGATGAAGGAAAAAACCCGGGTAAAGAAACGGGTATGACTTACAAACTGCGTAATGCGGGATAGAAACGTTAACGAAAAGAAAAATGCTTTTTTTTAAACTTGGCTTTTTCGGACAGTTATTTTCATTGTGTGTGTATAGTGTACTTGGCCTTTATGCGGGTTTTTTTCGGGGTTTTGACTTGATTTTTTTTACCCGTATAACAGGAAACACTGCAGGGGTGCCGGAGCATTGAGGGAAGAAGACGAAAAAGAACCAGAAGACAACAACAAAAAAACTCGAATTTCCGATCGAGAACTAGAGGCGGGAACGGGCATCGACTTCACTCACTGACACTGACTTTTACTCAAGGAGAAAAGTCCACTCGACCGGAGAAATAAAAAAGTGAGTGAAAAAGCAGCAAAAGCAGTTCGGGTTTAAGCACCCGGGAAGATTGCGGTTTTTCGGTTCTTTTTGGAGAAGCGAAGAAAAAAGGTGACGACATGTCAAATCATCATCTCCTGTTTGTGGGTTGGTTGACACTTTCCTTCGTGTTGGTTGCAGCCATCGGAAGTCATCCATCAGGTAATCAAAATAACAGCTGTAGATAAAGTCATTTTTCAGCTTAAGAAATATCTCTGAATCGGGTAATTTCGGATTTTTTGAGTACTTTTATGTCTTTTCTGTGTGGGTTTTTCGATTCTCTTTTATGCTTTTTGTGCTAATGGCTTTGGCTCCTCCATTTACGCTTTTGGGCATTTCCGATGTTTTAAGAGTCAACGTATGAAAGTCATGAAATATAACATCAAATCATCATTAATTAACGTGGAATTTATGCAAAAAATCTGTTCATCACCCTGTTACGGGTATTTTCAGGGTCACAAAGCTTATTTTATACGTTGCCATTTCCTCGGGAATGAGACACTAATAAAGTTTAGACTCTATTGCACTGACGCTGACGCGTTTTGTCATCGCCATGAACCATTAACATTAGTCACATTTGATTCCGACTGAAAATTATAATATTTTGAATAAAGCAAAAGCAAAAAATGTCTCTTGGAGACGTAGACACAAAAAATCCCGACAATATACCCGGGTGTTTCAAAAGGGATAGGGTTGGAATAAAGCACATTTGGGAAAGGGGAGGGAAAGAAAATTATCTCTAATTGCGGGTAATTTGGACTCGTCCCAAGCTGTGCACATAGTTTTTGCATGGCATTTCCCAACTTGGAATGAAAAGAGGTGCATTTTAGAACAGAAGAAGAAGACGATCGTCATTATTCCCGTTTTCTTCGTCGTCCACCACAGAATACCCGGGTATTTTTTCATGTCGTTGCGTTGTTGGAGACGACGACGGAGACACAGCAGCCAGACGAAAAAGCTCATCCAATGTCTCTCCGCTTCGTTTCTTGCATTTGCATAGGAAAAGCGTTTAGGTTCGCCATTGAATTCATTCATTGCTCCAGATTTTTCCTTTCAAATTTTTTTTTCTTCTACCCGAGTACCGTCCAAATGTACAAAAACCACCAAAAAAATATTTTTTGACTTTCAAAAATATACTTTAATGGTATCAACTGCTTCAACTGCACTGTGCGGTTTTCGGAAAGACAGACTTTTAAAAAACTTCATCAAGTTAATTATTCCCATTAAGAATTTAAAAGACGTCCGTTTTAAAATCCGACTGATTTGTCTCGTCTCTCGGGTCAGATTACTTTTACCCGGGTCTTTTTCTTATGTAAACTAAAACTATGTTCTGAACAGCTCAAGACGCAAAGTTCCTATTAGAATATTTTTTTTGTCTAGAAAGCATTTTCCGGTGGAGTGGAAGTTGGACTACCCGGTAGGTTGAAATACCCGGGTTATTTAAGAATCGTCATTGCATTCCTTCATCTAAATTTAAATGTGATGAAGCCACAAAGGAAAAGGAAATGAAGTCGTACCCCCGGCCACACCGTCTCATGTCCAGAGGGACCCATTCTTCCACTTCGTCTTCTTCTACTTCTTTTTCCTCTTTCTCTTTTCCCTCACAACTCACTGAATTTCGGTTTGTGTCTTTCACCCGGGTTCGTGGCACAATAGGAACAAAAATAGAAGAATAAAAAAGCCGCTTTTCTGCTTTTTCACCCTTGAAAAAAATCAAAAGAGGAAAAATTTCATTAAGACGTATTTCTTAACGCGGTGTTTTTTAAGAAACCAGATATCATTCATTTAGTACTATACCCGGGTAGAAAATGAACATTTTTTTGACATACAAGACTAAATAACACTCTTCAGATTTTTTTCTTTTTATGACATTCAAGATTCAACCCTTGAACCCGCGTGAAATTAATAAAATTAAGTTGGGAGATTCCTTATCATCCCCGAAAAAAACCAAGTTTGTGGAAAATGACAAAAACAAAGGATGGGTGCTTTGTGGCATATGGCGAAGAGATACATAAGACCAAAACGAGAACGAAAGAAGGTTCAGTGCCG
>JABASF010002559.1:0-14172 GCA_019776145.1 Harlomillsia oculata
ACCATTCCAAACATTTTACATTTCATGTACAAAGCTTCAAGAATGCTTTAATTAATTCAGGTTTAATTCATGATATAAAAAAGCAACGTTTAATTACCGAACTACATTGGATCCTTGGTGGGAACTCGCCTTTGTACTCTTGGATATGCCCAGTCAAGAGAATTCTCCATAGCTTTCCCTTGTAAATACATACGAACGATTCTGAAACGTTACGTGGCGCTCCGGACCGTATTACTCACCTGCTCAGTCATCAAGGTTTCGTTTTCAAAATTTTCAATTTTTATGACACTAAAATTCAGTACATTGATATATTTCCGGTGTCGTTGTAATCTTCCGTTTGGGTATTTTGGTTGTGACATTATTTTAATTTTTTAAATAATTAATTAGTTATGATGTTCTGGGAGATTGTGGAAATTGAAATGTAGATTGCTGTGAAATGTGGTTTTTTACGTGAGTTGCGTGCACCTTTAAAAAAAACAAGTTAATCTTGAAAGTTAAAAGTGAAAACTGAAGAGGAATTAAGTTTGTTAAAATTGAAATATTTTGAATAAAGTGATTGAACAGGAAGGAAATGAAACGTTGAAGTTTTCCCATAGGTTTGCATGGTTAAGGTTAGGGAATAGGGGAATGGAATAAACCCTGCGGAGGAATAAGTTTGATCGTCGTTCTGCCTGTTTTGTGAGAAGAGCCCGTTGGTGTTGGCCTGCACTGCTGGTTGGAGAGCTCACAAGTTCTTGTATAGTTCTCAAGTCAATATGCGTTGAAGCTGAAGTGATGGATTCCAGACCAAGTTCCCTTGACCTGTCACATCCGTTAAGTAGAGGTAAGTGTCCATTCAATTGGATGACTTTGATCTAATTATTAAAGTGTGATAAGAGGAATTCGTGAGCGAAAGTGTGAGGTGGTAGTTGAAAGTGATTTGGTGAGGTGAAGTGACGGAAAATGTTGGAGTGTGCTAATGTGAGTGTTTTGTTGATTGTTTGTGTACTCAGAATTGTACTTTTTGGTGGCCAAGTTCCTGGACGGTGGACCATGTGTCCGGGCAGCCCAGGTGAGTGATGACTTTGACAGTGGCTAGGNCCCAGGTGAGTGATGACTTTGACAGTGGCTAGGGATGATGTTGATTGAGGATTGGTGATGACGTTATTGTTTTTGTGTGTTTTTTAGGCACTGCACGAGGAATTGGAGGAACATGAGGTAAGATTTCGTAAATTTTTTGGAAATTGTGAGGAGAATGACAGCGATGAAGCCGGGAGGAATTCCACGTGCTGACTAAAAATCAGCTGGGAAACTGTGCTAGCCTTTATAGTCGTGTGAAACAGTGTGTGGTGTAAACGAATGATTGCAACTTGCTGTTATTTTGAATGAGGAGGAGGACAAGATGCAAAATTCGGATGGATTTTGGTCAGTGATTGTCGTGATTTGAGGATTAATTGATGCGGGTTTGATTTCAGATTTTACCCAAGAGGGTCAATTGGCTTGGGGAATCGTTTCCGCAGGATTTCAGGACCCTGGTAAGTGACCCTGAGGGTCAAAAGGACCCTTGACCTCAATTGAGGTTCATTTTGACCTTTTTTTGAAAATTGAAACTTGGCATAGTTAAAGCGTCAGAAAATCACTCATGCAAAAATTTTTTGAAAATTTTCAAAATTTCGACCACTTCTCTCTTTTTTCAAAGTGGAATTTTGGGGAAAGGCATCTTTTCGAGATACTCACGTTCAGGGGTTGGGTTGAGAAGGAGTGCAACCGAGAATAACGAGTTCGTTCGCTTTGCCTTGCCTTGTGCCTGCTTATATGCGACATGCGAGCCTGCCTGGCTCTTCTCTTTTCTCTATCCTCAACCTCATCCCTTGCGTCTCTCTCGCTCTTCTGTCTTCTCTCCCGTTCTCCCAATTGCACTTTGCTTTCCTTTCAGCGTTTGTAGGCTTGTATCAACGCAAGGAAAATGTTCTCTTTTGTGGCTTTTCCCATTTACTATTGCATGGTATACGGGAAGGGAATACCAGAGTTTGCTCAGGGTTTATATTAGTAGTGTTACCCGGGCCAGCCAAGCTGTATCCTTCAGCTAGACTCGATGTTTTTTATAGATTTCCGACTCCTTCCTGCCTGTATTCACTTGGATAGATACAGCACAGGAATCATGAATGATATGATTCATAACAAAGATACAGTTATAGTTTGGTATTTTTTAAAATGAAAAATTCACTGTGACTGGAAAAACTGGCATATACTAACATTTGCATTTCTTGATGTCACTAACTAATGCTAGTCACTCGTATAGAGGAAACATGAGTTGCGCAATAGTGTTTCATCCGGTATCGATGTCAGAATTGATCGATTTTCATGATTGCATGCAAACAGCAAACTGCAACCTATGCCTATCTGCGTCGTATGCTGAGATTGAGATGCATACGATGTACATGTAAATTGTAAATGTAGCAAAATGAGACCGTTACTTTCCGCAGAGTTTCAATTTTTGAATGAAGGAAATAGAATAAGAGAGATAATCTCCAGTTATGAACTTACTTTTTTATGCTATTACAGAGTGCAAAGGTTGATCATGTTGGCCCAGACCATTTACTAAAGATCCTTGATATCTTCCTTCGGTCCGTTAATGATGACGCGAAGAATGCAAATTCATCTTGCTGTGCCAAAAGCTTGCTTTCTTCAAAAATATTTCAGAGTTTTAGGAATGAAAGCGAAAAGAGGCATACAATTAAAGATGTCCTAGCCAGACGAAGAGGATGGCCAATTATTCCGCGTCGTATTCGTGATACGTCGATTAATCCAGGTAAGATGTTTTCGATATGTGATTATTTGTTAACCTAATGTGTCTATTGCCTATGAATAATTCACTGTTTCATTGTCGGATTGTTTCTTATCTGTGTACGTTTGTTTCTTACAGTTGCTTCTCTTTTCGGTCGAGAAGTATCTGGAGCTGGAGTTGATATTGGTTTTCTGAAGTCAAATTATTATACTGAAGATAAATTTCGTTTGGCATGCCGTACACTTGGCCATTTGAGTGCAGTATATTGTGTTCTTTTCGACGTTTCAGGAAAATACATTTTCACTGTAAGTTTTGAAACTGTAAAGTACTACATATTTATAATAACTTTCTTCCATAGTTTGAATTAAATGATTAACTAATTACAATTACATTTTTCATTTCTAAGGGCGCGGATGATCATTTAGTCAAAATTTGGAGCGCTTTGGATGGTCGTTTGCTTAGTACGCTTCGTGGCTCCCCCGCTGAAATAACAGATCTCGCTGTTAACAATGAGAATACGCTCTTGGCTGTTGGAAATTGTGAAAAATTCATCCAAGTTTGGTGTTTAGGAACTTGTGCTCCAGTTGCTACATTAAATGTCAAAGGCAATGTTACTTCCATATTTTTCTGCCCGATCCCCCAGTCTCGATTACAGTTCCATTACCTGGCAGCAACCACATCTGATGGAGCATGTGTATTTTGGGCATACGGTGAAAATCAAGAAGGACTCGTGCAGTTTCAGTAAGTCTATATTTGAATCAGAAATCAAAAGGTATTCTGATTCGGACAGATGTTTACATAAAGAATTCATTTTATTTTAGACCGAAACCCACTGTTTTCGCTGAACGTATGCGGCCAGGTCATGCTCAAATGATATGCGCTTCATTTTCTCCTGGTGGAGCCTTTATGGCCGCGGGAAATGCTGACAACAACGTTCGTGTTTATTATATGCTTGGGAGTGAAGGGCCCGAAAGAATATTAGAAGTCGAAGTACATCGAGATGCTGTGGATAGTATTTCATGGGCTCATAAAGGACTTAGACTTATTTCTGGATCTAAAGATGGAACGGCTCTAGTCTGGAGATACGAAAACGCTCATTGGAGATACACGCGGTTGAACTGCACTAGGGATCCTGGGTGAGTTGGAAGATGTCATTTAAAACAAAAATAGTGCTGTAGTATTGCTAAACAGATCGCTTTATTGTTCTTTACAGAGAGCCAGCGGTTGTTCCCGACGACCCCAGAAGAAGACCCAGAGTTACAATGGTTGCGTGGACTCTGGATGACTCCATGGTTTTAACTGCTGTATCTGACAGCACCGTGAAAGTGTGGAATTCAGTCACTGGTGAATTAGTTCGTATTTTGCGAGATCATCAAGATGATTCCTACGTTATTGAACCTCATCCGTTGAATCCAAGAATAATCTGTACTGCCGGTCACGATGGAAGAATCATTATATGGGATATTGGCTTAGTTAACGAGGGTACTATCAATTCAGGCATCAATTTGTTTGAATTCTGTAACGAGCTTCCTCAAGGACAAGGAAATGGAGCCGTTTTCGACTGCAAATGGTCACCGGATGGGATGTCCATTGCGGCCACTGATTCTCATGGTCACCTCTTAATTTTTAACTACGGCGAAGCCTGTAGACAAAAGTTTCAGAAGCTACCAAGAGAAATGTTTTTCCACACTGACTATCGTCCCATCAGCAGAGATGCTATAACTAATGAAGTCATGGACGAGCAGACTCAAGTACCTCCGCATCTCATGCCGCCTCCATTTCTCGTGGATGTAGATGGAAATCCTTACCCTCCTCATTTACAGAGACTGGTCCCAGGTAGGGAGAACTGTAGAGAAGAACAGTTGGTTCCAAATGTTGCCATTGCGGCTGGTGGGCAACAGGAAGTGATAGAAGGAATTCCTGCTGCACTTGCGAATAATGCAAATGCGAATGTGAACGAAAATGCGAATGTGAATGCGAACGCTGACGCAAATGCAGACGTAAATGTTCAGCCTCAAGCTCCAGGTGCCAATATTCCAAGATCAAATATTGATCAGATGATTGAACAACTTGCAATTGAACAAGGAGTTGCGAGAAATGAAGGTATGAACCTCTTTCAATTAATTTGACTACAATAACCTCCACTTCAATGTGATGTATTGCTCCTGTTATGTAGGAAATCGACTGTCTAATGGTGGAGAACGAGAGAGACGCGGTGTCGGCTTGCTACAAAGTGGAGATGTTGAAGGAGTTCGACAATCAAGAGGCGACTGGCACGGAAGGGACAGGCAAATGTTTAGTTGCAATCAGAGGAAGTATAAAGCGGTGCCACCCTTAACCTCTGGTTTGCTCTCTGCTTCAGAAGATTTCCGAAATGGTCACTTTGATTACGAAGACTGCTACTATCAACTTCATAGGCAATGTATTCCGATAATGAATGTACTGCAGTCTCCTCAAGGACGAGCAGCAGCTCCACTTGTTTCACCCACGGACTCTCTTAACAGTGATCGTCAAAGAAGACAGAGAGGGAGAAGACTGGCACTTGTAAGTTTTATTCAATTTATGCACTAGTTAATTATTATATTTACTGAATTTTAAGCCATATTCGATGTTAATGCTGTTCTTGTTACGATGACTAGGCTGCGGCTGAGTCCAGAATTCGTCTACAACAAAGTTTGGATGAGGAAGGTGTTGCAATGCCTAATCCACCGCAAATGGAAATCTCCGTTCCTCAAGAAATCTCCATCCGTCAAAGGGCAAGGCCATTACCACCCCGGGCACGTTCGAGACCCAATAGACTGCCAGCGTCACCCTTGCGACCAGCAAATCGACGACGTGTGCGATATGACGTGCGTCGATTAATAAATGAGGTAACTTATAAGAGTTGAATGCGGAATCTGTGAACGAAACCAAAGCTGGCATGCAGTGCAGGCAGTGCTAACGTAATTTGTTTGTTTCCAGGATGGTCAGTTACGTAGTGATCCGTCGGAAGAGGAAGCATCATCGAGTGATGACTCCGAGATGTCCTCAAGCTCATCTTCATCGTCTTCGGACTCTGATGAAGACATGGACTGGGAACACAGTACTAGTACTAGGCGTGATGGACCAAGTACTTCTAAGGCTACCGTGTCTACTCGAAAACGACCGACTCGTAGGCAACCTGGTTCACCTCCACAAAATGGCGTGAAGAAAGAACCATCATCTGACGATGACGATGAACCGCAACCTGGGCCGTCCAGTGCTATGAAATCGAAAGAACCGAAAATGAATAAGCCAAGAAAGGCGGTGAGTTGTATTTTGGTGGGTTACGTTACGATCGAAAGAAAGAATCAATTTTAATTGTTTGTTTAATGTACAGCGCCGACCGCCAGTAGTGGATGCTGCAGGATTAGAAGAGATTCCAGAAAATTTCAGACCTTCCGAATGGCTTTCTGAGGTTGTTCCAAAAATGTCGCCATATTTTCCACAAATCGGTGACGAATTGGTGTATTTTCGGCAAGGTCATGAAATGTATATTGAAGAAGTAAAGAAGAAAAGATTTTACGACTTCAATAAAAAGATGCACAAGTCACTTCCGTGGATTTCACACCCACAACTAAAGGTAGTTGTTATTTCTTATTACTACCACTGGTTTAAAAACTTTTAGCTAATCACGGTAGTAAAGTAATAATTAATATGAATCTGAACACAACAGGCAGAAGAATTTGTAAAAGTAATTACAGTTAAGTTCGAACTGCTTCCACCTCGTCTTGTGTGCCTGAAGCTACAGCGAATCGACTTGGAGAGTGGTGAAGCTAATGGCTTGAGCTTCACAGTGAAATACCATGACTTGGACGGGGTTACTGACTTTCTCGTTTTGCGGCAAATGTACGACAAGTCAGTGCGTCAAAATTGGAATGAAGGCAACAGGTACGCAATAGTTCTTAATGTTAAAGCGTTAATTTTCTCGTCAATAATAATTGCAATCTTCGTCTTAGATTTCGGTGCCTGATTGACAAGCATTGGTGGCTGGGAGTTGTGACAAAGTGCGAGCCACATAATAGTAAATTTCCCGATTCAAAGTTTATGTGTTATAAAACTAAATGGGACAGTGGTGAAGTGGAAGCAATGTCACCGTGGGATATGGAAATGATACCTGATAATTTCTGTAAGACGATACTATCATTTTTTACTTATAAAGTGCTTGGCAATGCGTAACGATTACTACTGCATAACTTATGACATTTCTTTTTCTATCGCAGCAATTCCACCTGACACCAGAAAAGGTATACCTGCTTCATCAGCAGATATAAGCAATGGGGCTTATGAATATTACGAGTGTGAACAACGAGACTGGAATGGTCACCAAGATATTGAGCGCACGAGAATTTCACAGCAATTGAGCCAATTGTTCGATATGTCCATTGCGGAACCGTTTCTATATCCAGTTGATCTAGTAAAGTACCCATCGTATGCGGAAGTAATCGAATATCCAGTCGATTTATCAATGATTAAAACGAGATTGGACAACAGATTTTATCGCCGAGTCCAAGCATTCCAATTTGATATTTCGTATATTTCAATGAACGCTGCTAAATTCAATCAAACGTCTTCTGACATTGTCAGAAGTGCTAATGTTATTAAAGAATTGTGCACGGAAATTGGGTACGTACATTACTATTTTCATAGTGTTTGTAAACATACAATTTGCTTTGTCTGTAGAGGAAAAGTTTATTGTTAACTTATAACTTTCTTTTAGGAACCACGACGTAGACGTGGTTCAACGATCCCACGCATTATTGGATGCTCATAAAAGGAAGCAAGCCGACGAAACGAAAACAGTTAGATCGAAATCTAAACCAAGTGGAAATCAACCTAGTACCTCTGCTGCTGCTAGAAATCAGCCGTGTAGTTCCAAGTCTTTGCTGCCCAAACTCAAAACGAATGTAATTAATAATATCCGCCTTTCATTGCTAAAATTGTAGTGAGTTTTTTGTAAAGATATCTGTATCTTTAATTTGTAGGAAACAAGGTCACCATCAAAATATGAAACAAGACAGGGAAGTAGCTGGCAAAAACAGTGTTTGGAACTATTGAGTGACATGGTGAAATTGAATGATGCAGAGCCGTTTAAAGTTCCCGTTGATATTATTGAGTATCCAGACTACTATAGTTGTATTGATACACCCATGGATTTGCAAAATATAGCCGAAGATTTGCGTGGTAATAATTATGAGAGTCTTGCAGTTTTCAACAAGGATATGCGACTTATATTTAGTAATTCCAAACAATACAATACCAACAAAAAGTCCAAGGTAAGATAAAAGCAAACTATAGTAAAACTTGGTTATCTTTGCGTTCATGAAGGTCGATTTCATGTTGAAACGATATATTAATGTTTCATAGATTTACACCATGACAGTTCGTTTGCAGTCTTGGTATGAAGCACAGTTCTCGAAGCGATTTGGATCGGGGAAATCTAAGTTTACATCATCTCCGGTAAAAAGCAGTACTCGTATAGCCGGTGGAAGTGGAACAAGAACAAATGTTGGAACAGGAGGCGCACCAAAATTAAGCCCACGAAAAAATCCTAGTAGAGCTGCTGCGTCGCGAAATCCATACTTGGGTAACGGAGATTATGACGATTCAGAAGATGATGATTACATCGATAATGCACGCGGTTCTAAAAGTAATCGACCTAGTGCAGCTACTTCATATCAAAAGAATCTCCGAAACAGAGGTCAACCAAATGGCCATGCTCACGTAGAAGTTAACGGGCATAGATCGCCAAGGAGGAACTCGGATGGTTCAGTTGCCGGACCTAGCCGATCCCGTATCGTCAAACGACGTAGAATTTCGTCCGGTGAAAGTGGTGAAACAGGACCAAGTACGAGTTCTCAAGCTAAAAAGCGACAAAAGTTGACTCATCTCAAAAACACAAGAACAAACGTGGCAGGGCAAGGTTATGCAGTTGAAGATCGTAGTGAAGAAGAAGACGAGTTTGAGGATGGGAGTGATGATGGAATTCCTGATCTGCATGGGTCGGATAGTGTGGACTCTGATGATGATGGGTTATCAAATCTTCGAAGGTCAAGTCGAGTGAAGAAGACTGTCCGGCGTTCGGAAGGGGAAGGGAACGCAAGAGAAACCAGGTATGGTGGACGTCGCTCAACTAACTACTATGAAAATTCGAATCTTTCCGAAGAAGAGTCGGGTGTTTCAAGACAACGTGGTGCTGGGTCTCCTCGTCGTGGTGCTTCGTCCCCACAAAGAAGTTCTAGAAGAGGTCGTATAGTTAACTATGATGAGGAGAACGAGGATGAGGATGAAAGCGATGAAAATGAAGGTGAAGATAACAATGACGAAGAATATGTCGAAGATGGGGATGAAAACGAACCTCCTGAAGATGATGACGAATCTGAACAAGCTGGACCGTCATCAAGAATATCATCTAGACGATCAAGTTCAAGAACATCGGGTGTTCTTAAATCTAGCGTAAAAAATGAAGAAGATTCTGATTCTGAAGGAGAGGTCGTTAATACGCGTCGGAGAACAAAGGGACCCCAAAGAGCAAAACACCAAGTATCTTCTGACGATGATGATGATGCAGGGGTATGTTTATATTAGATTTAGTAAAACTAAACTCCGTGCAATTGTTTTCCATTTTTGTATCTGTACCAAATGATTTCTTGTTACCTACAGAGAAAAGCATCGAGCCGTGCGACACGTGGAAGAAATCGTCCCAATTATCGTGAAGAAGACAGCGACAGTGAGCCCGGACCCGGGCCGCCCGTATCTGATGTATCTGTGAGCCAACGTGGTCGTATTCGTAAAACTAGACCTTTATGACGAAGGTGAAAACGATAACATGCATTTATATGTACTTTGAGACTTTTTAGTTTATACCTAGATCAAGTTGTGGTACTGATTTTAGTGTAATTTTCAAAGATTTTGTATTCATTTTTCTGATACTTTTTGAGAAATGTCTATTGTTTACAAATTTTATGTTACTGTGTACTAATTTGTAGGTTGTCTTCGTAATTTTTATAGTACTGTAGTATAGTGGTCGAAGTCACAATAACTCCTTTAAGAGAACTGATGTATATAGTAGCACGTAATTTACTATTAATTTTTGTGTTTGCACTACTTTATAAATTTATAATAAATACCATTACTTCGTCACTCTAAACTCTTTTTCTATATTTCAATGAAACCAGTCGCTCATCAACAGCGCAATTTATTAAGAAATTGTAATGTTAGTGTAATACGAATAGCGTGATTTCTACAGAATACTAATCGTATGCTTGTGATGCAGTAAATTATTAAGAGATGTTCCCTTATATTATATTATGCGAAATGACTTCTTGATATTGTAATCTTTGTGAATTGATTGTGAAAATTGCAAATAAACTATTAATTTCAAAGTATTAACTGCTTGCTGTCATTTAATAGTTTATTAATATTTTATTATTCATCCTGCGGTTATGGTTAATGGGAACTGTCATAGATGTGTTAGGTCGTAGTTATATTAGGTATCATCTTGAGATTCCGACAGGACCACATTCAAATTCCATGAAATCTGCCTGTGGTCAACATTTCATGGAAACATGGAGAGTTTCATGGATCTTGCATTTTGACGTCAAATACAATTTTGAATAGGAATCAAATTAAATTTCAAGAACGAAAAGAAAGTAAAATTGTTCTTTGTTCTGATCTGGTAAAAGTAAAAGCAGCCCGAAATCACAAACATAATCTTATTAAGGTCTTAGGTCTTAGTCTTAGGTACTTCGTACGCTTGGAATTTTGGGGATTTACATAAGTTAAGGTCTTAGGTCTTAGGTACTTCGTACGCTTGGAATTTTGGGGCTTTACATAAAAAAACATGAACTCATCGCATCGCCATCGCCCTTGTATTTCATCCTAAGGGTATGAAAAAAAGTCAAGGAAGATTATTAGGACGGTACAGTTTTTTTTCATGCAGGCAGGCCAGGGCAGGACCTAAAAAGCGAGAGGAATTGTGATATTCGTGAGTGGTACTGGGCCGACGACTATACGGCAGTGGTTGTGGTGAATGCGACGGTTAAGGGGAATATCCTTCGCTTCGTGTCGTGCACTTTGCAAGCGAACATGAGCGACCCAAGATTTATTTTTAGAACAGGTTGCTTGCCTTTCCTCTCCAACGTTGGATAGCAATTGAAGAGAGAGAAGTGAAGAACGAAGGCGAGCAAAGAACGAGCGAGAAGCGAACATAACGCAACCAACGGCATAATCCCATTCCCATCCATTGTGTATGCTCTGTGCGAAGTTCCCATCATCATTGAAATCCTTCGTTTCGTTCGTCGTCCTTCTTCGTGTTACTTTTTTGTATGTATTCGTATTTGTGCATTAGACACAAGCGAACCCAGCAGCAACAACCACCTTAGCACACTCAGAGAGAGAACAACCACCTTCTCTTCATCGTGTCCTTCCACCACCAAACGAGCACTACGTCCCATCGTCCACTCACTTTCCCCTTTTATTAATATTAAGTCCGTCATCATAACATGTTATTTAAGGATTCCTCTGCACTAAGCTTGTCAATTGTTACGTACTTTTTACTCACTCAGTCTTGCGTTACGTCAAACTTATAACCCGGGGGTCAAATCGACCTAATCGTCTTTCCTCTCCTTCGATCATCTTGCACAGTGCTTGTTGGCACACAACCACAAGTTGTAATCAATTGGTTTTGATAAAGTCTCTCGTTTAAATTGCTCTACTTGCAACTTTCAAGCAAGTGACGGAGTTGTGACGATGGGAGAGAGTTTTGTCCCGGTGAAAGCATAAATGTTTAGTGTACCATTTTTTACAATTTAACGTACAACAACAAAATACCAATAACGCATTCCGATTGTAAGCTAGTAGGAAGTAGGAAACCCTAAACCTGAATTTAATACTAATGAGGATAATAAAACAAAACAAAAAAACGTACTAAATACATTTCCATTCTTGAACGATTCCAGAATTGATCGTTTCTTAATAAATGCTGTACAACGATTGTCAACTTGACTGCGATATGAAGTAGGTGAGAATAGGAAAGAATAGCTTTTCAAAAGGTGGGAATTACCAGATTATCAATCATTACCGTTTGTATTACCAGTGTTTTTCAAATTAAGGATGTAAGAATTCTTCAACAAGTCTATCTTTATTTCATTGAGAGAAAGGAGGCGTAAATTCTTTCATTTAAAATAAAAATCCTACGACTGTGAACACGTTTTTAAAGTGTCAATAAGATGAAGACGGATAACTGCAAGCAGGTGGGTATTGTACATTTTCTGTTAATTCACAATTCATGTTATAAATTGTAATTAAATTGCGTTTGATGCAATACATATTGAAAAGTGTGATGAGTCTGTCTGACAATCGGTCGGTATCAGGTGTATTATTAGACACAACAAGTGAGTCATTGCATAAACAAGTGGGAGAGACGACATGGTTTGCATTCCAATGCATTTACGACCCATCAAACAGAGAATTAAGTGCATAAGCCATACATTAGCAATAGCCAACGAAACAACTGATGATGACAGCTGGATTTAACGACAGCAAGTCATCGTATTAATGAACACAAAGGCCAGTATAGTGTTTATGGTTCCATGAAGTATTGAGCAAAATGAACAGTTTCAAAAGTAGGTTTTACACAATTTCTCCATACTTCCCTTGCGGTTGTGTTGGCAAATCGATCACTTTTGTGTTTGACTTTCAAAACTATCGATATTTCTCTCTCGGTCATTTGTCCCGTTGACCTGTAGCTCACATCACATGCGTGGCCATTCAGCCTTTCAGCCTTCTTAAAAGTGAAAGTAAAGTGGAACATGTAGTGAGTATTTTCGTCCGCTGGGCATGGGCACTGGGCCATTCCCATTAGGAATAAAAGGTCCAGTTCCAAATGTTTCATTCCAAATATTCCTTAATTGACTTTCGATTTACCCCTGTCAGTTGCATTACGCTTAACTACTGACTCCTGGTTTGTTTAGTTAGCGTATAACTAGGATTATGACAGGATTAGTGGGATCTAGTCTAACATTTCCAGTTGTAAGTTGCAGTTATCAACTTATAACTGTCCAATATTATCTGAACTGTATGGTGAAAGACGTCATTCAGAAAACGTAAAAGCGTTTTCTATCCGCAATTCATAATTAATCGGATGATTTAACCGTAAAATCGTAATTTTGGTTTTGTTGGGCTATTAGAACATGGAAGGGTCAGAGCAAGTCATCATTTTTGAAGAGAATTTCATCACTGGGCCACCTGCTTCTCGATCCGTGATAGATAATTTAAGAAAGTTGCTGACTCAACGTCAACATTCCCGTGAAAGTGATTCCGAGGTAAAAGTCGAAAAAAGTATTCAAATATGTAATATAGTTTTAAGTTATGAATGGCGTTGTTGTTAAATGATTAAATGAATAATTTTTAATTTTGGACTGAAATGGAAATCTTTATTGCAGAACAAGAACACATTGCTTCAATCTGAGTGCTCTAATTCCGATGCAGCGTTTTATTCCGAGTTTACAACTTCTACATCCGAATCGGATGATTCTGATGACTACCCAATCTTTGAGGAAATGAACACACAGACGAAGAAAAACGGTCGTCGCCGTTTGCGAAGGCGTCATTCATCTTCATCAACATCTTCATCTGATACCCCGGTTGGAAAGAGGCGTAGAAAGGCGGTAATGACAGTTTTTCTGATTATTCTCCAATATAAAATAACTTGAATGTTTAAAGTTCAGCATTTTGAATGCACCGGATGCCTGCTTGTCGGTTACTTGAGAGCATAAGCATATTCTTTCTTATCAACGGAAAAGGGAGATGTGATAGCAATATTGCTTTGAATGGACATAAATGAAATCCATGCATGAACTTTTTATGACTTTGACTGACTTGAGAGAGGCTATTTTTAACACCCCTTTACGTCTTTACATTTCAACATTTTACATCTTATGAGGTCAGATGCCAGTAATAAACTGAAGGGTGCAATACATATCGCAAGAGATTAGACGTCTGCTTTTAAGAACTTATTAATGTTCAACACCAAGCACCATACTTATTCCATACATGGATCTAAAAGCTTCTATATTTATGCGTTATTAAAAAGTCGATGTTTCGCTGGATCTTGTTGAAATATTCAATGGTTTGCGATGGGTTGCGTTGCGGTCTTAAAATAGCCTAGTCGAGTCATATCGGTAATGTCCTTATTTGTATGTGCAGCAACGTACAATTACTAGATTAGCAGAGTACGAAATATGGAGGATGGTATGAGTTCATAAAATTCATAAATAATATGTTGCTTTTTGTTGTATAGAATATAATGTAGACTATTATTAGTAGGACTCTTGGTTCCCACGATCTTTTGTTTCCGACATATGGTAACGATTGATGACAATGCC
>JABASF010002560.1:0-14165 GCA_019776145.1 Harlomillsia oculata
AAAAGCTAACAGAAAAACAATTGAAGGTATGTTGTTGTGTCATGCCACTGCCACGCCATAACAGCTCATCCTGGTAGCGGACCGGATTCACAAATTCCCAGTGAATACAATGACGGTGACGAAAGGCAAGGCAGACATTTTTGGATTCAAACGAGTTGTTAGTCTTATCTTAAACTTAAAACTGTACTTTTTTCACATCTTCTTACGTAGCCGAAGCAAAAAAAAACGAAAGTATACGCATACTTCGCCTGAATGAGAATTAGAGACAAAAGTAGGCTGATGCCCGCATACTCCACATGCATGACTTGTTCTGTTCCCCGGGACAAGACGGGTATAAATGAATGCTTTTGAGCAAGGTTGAAGGTTTTCGGGAGGTGTCATTTATTTGCAAATATCCAACACACTTTGCCAAAGGAGACGAAATGGTATATTGTTCTAGTACTAACAATACAAATCCGCTTACAAAGCACAAAAACAACAACAACAACCCAACACAAAACACGCCTTGCCAACTTCGTTTAAGTCATTTTTGTTTACCTGGGCGCATGGACGAGAGTCAATCGGTCTGTTGTTCCAAAAGAATTGATGGCAACAATTCCCGACATTCTGCTCACAGTGTCCGTGTCGAATTGTTTGAGATTACATCGTTTGTGAATGAATTCTGTTATTTCTTTGGCAGCTACTTTCGGACGACTTTTCTGATGACTTTCAAGGCTCATCAATTGTTCGTATTTCTTCATGCTGACTTCCTTCATGAGGAGACATCTCAAGATTTTTATCGCCAAGTAGTCATTAGGGTCGTTTGTAGGTTTCACTTGCGCGTTTTTGAAAACCTTACATTCGAATTTGGCATGTTGAACGATCTGAAAATTACAACTGCAGATTACTTTTTCTGAGATAATGACAATAATGAGTTTTGCATAATTCTACTTCTCATCGCATGAAATACAATTATAATTCTTTATTGGACGATCTAGTTGAAAGGTCAAAGTACTTTTGGTTAAGTCTTTATGTATGCGTCGTCATTCACACGTTTTTATTTGAAAACATCAATGAGAAAATGTGAAAACACAGCTGTTTCCATCCTGTCAAAGTGGTATAATTTACAGCGTTTTTGTAAAGCTTTCCTTGTAAATATTGTACAATTCAACAGACGTTTTCATACTTTCACTCTTCTGAGCAAAAACGACTTTGCCGAGATGAGATTGACGACGCAGTATTTTTGTGTGTTTCGTTATTTCGGATCGTACGTCACGGGAAAAACATAATCATGCTTCCGGTGTCATGACATGTCACGCCCTGTCATTAAACTTAGCATATGACGAAATTATATGAGAATCTATTCCAAATCCCTCACTTTTTGAGAGAAGTGGGGGGAGTTAGAAGAAATGAATAATTGCTCTGTTCTCATCGTTCGTATTTCGTATCGTCATGATCTCTGGAACTGTTTCATCATTTCGTACTTTTTCGTAAAAGACGGAAGGAACATTTTGCAATGCAAAAATGCAATGTATACTATTCAAATATAGCGTTTTAGCGTGTGTAGAAGACTCGTCTGTCTTCGTTTTTCGTGCCGTGTGTGCGTCTGCCGTTTTTACCCAACCCAAAAAGCAAAAAGATCTCACTTCCTAAATACACAAGAAGGAGAATTTTGTCATGTGTCTCAATCGTAAACTCGTTCGTAGCCTTGTACACGGTTTTTCTTAATGCAACTTGATGCACCGTGTCGTACACACTTCATACGTACATATCACCGTTACAAGCATTTACGCTTCCTTTCCTGCTTTCCAAAGCGTTTTTTATTTTTCTCGTTCCATAAAATGTTTGTCGGAAAGATGTTTTCAAGAGAATATATATCGGAAGACTCACATTTCCTATTCCATGTTGTGTTAAAAGCTAAAGCAACACATGTAAAAGTTTTACAATTTTTTAAAGCAGTAGTCGGGTTTCTTAACGCCGGCATTTTTTATCAAAAATTATCAGTGTTTAATTGAAAAACTTATATTGAAAGTTCAAAATTGTCGTAGTTGTCGTATGCTTTTGTTATCGTTATCGTCTAGTCCCTTTACCAGCGCAGCGAGTGTTGTATTGTAGTTGTAAATGTAATACATAGTAATAGTAATATTGTATTTTTGTATTATAATTATAATTGTAATATTATTGTACTTTACTTATAGTTGCTTACCTTTTCACATTTTTCATCGCACATTGGCCATTTGCAAACGGAACATTCGTAAGGGAGACAAACGGCGACTCGGTAGCAACCGAGACAAATGTGATTAGGTGCAGGGTCACCGCAAGGTCCAGTTACTAATGCATCTTCTGTGATGATGACCTCGCCTTGGTTGATGTCGCGAGTCGCTTCCATGTAGCGCCCGACTTTGTCGTCATTTTTGACCACCCCTGGAATATTGCTCATGTTGGTTTTGACAGTGACAGAGCCAAGATCCCAAAAAAGTGATGGTTGATGAGTGTCGTCGTCGTGTGTTCCCGAAAAGCGTTTATCTGATGACAAGCCCACGATCGGTCGCTCGTATATGTGTTTATGCAAAACAAGACGAAACCACAATTTTGACACAGGAGTTTTTATGACTACGTTCGGCGGAGGAGACACTTTTGTGAAAAACACCCGGGTACGTATTAGTACACGTACGGTTTACGTATTTACTATTTACGTATATGTAGTATGATATTTGAAGAAAAGTTTGGAGCGAGCAGCGCAACCGGTGCCGGACGATCTGCAACTGCACCTCTTGAAATGATGCCGAAGAGTATATTTCTTTGATGACGAGACTTTGCGACTTCGACTTGCGACAACTGAAAACCGAGAGAGGCAACTTGTACAGGATTAGAAGATGCTTTTGAGAAACCAAGTAGTTGGGCCTTCTTATTTGCATGGACTAACTGACTGACTTAGTGAGAACGTGAGAGTGAGCTCTTCCAGAGATTGCGAATGTAATACATTATATAGAGTTCCACAGCTTGAGCTTTTTGAGAAAATGCATGCGTGAGCAGCAATGTTTGAGATGAGAACATGCGGAGGATGAGGCATACGAATGGAAATGAATGTGGGTACTTCATTTTGTGTTCCCGAACTGATCTTCGGAGAAGACAAGAGACAAAAAGTCTCTGCATCTCATTTTCCACATAGTCATACAGCATGACGTTTCTAATGAATCTCCTGAGTCAGAAAGTTAGAATAGAGTGAGCAAAAAAATTTCTTAAGGGGTTAAAGTGTTGTCATTTCGTAGATGTAGGTGCGACTTGTTATAGAAATGAAAGCATTTCCGCACTGAAAAAGTGGTATTTTATTTTGGCAGGAGGACACATGAGCATGCATTATGTGAACTGCGGCTGAAACAACCCGGGTTTTTCCCGCATAAGTACAAGAAGGAAGACTAACTGTACTATAAGACCTGCTTGCTTTTTAAGTTTACTTTGGTTTGGAGACAATTTTTCCCATGTGCTCTACTTTGTATTGACTTGACTCCCATGTCTTATTTTTAGATACGCTTTTCGTCGCGTATTCTTTTATGCGGAAGGAAAAATGTGTCTTGTTGAAGACCAGGGACAGGAGCAGAGGAGCAAGGTGGGTCGTCGTCGTACTTGTCGACATCATGCCGTCTCTCCTCAATGCTATAGCGACTCCTTCTGTTTCAATGCGACACACTGCACTGTATTCTTAATTTTTGAGTGCCAACTTGTAACGCGGGTGTTTTGCCTCCAACAAATGGTGCAGGTGTTGTGGGTGACAACTCCACATTTGTCTTATGCTCAAATGTCCAATTTCTGATATGCAATTGACATCATCGAATTGTCGCTATTGGGACTTTGGGACTAGGTATCTAAAATAGCATAGCATTAAGATAAGCTTATGTTGATTGCGAAATCTGGTATTATTTTTGTACCAATCATGGCCCATGACGTATTAAGAGATAATTAATTATAAACCCAAGGTACGGGAAGACAAGAGTGACGACAAGTTCTTATTAGCCAAAGTGAAATGAAAATGCATTTTTCAAAAATCTTTTCCGCCTTTTCGGTCGTTAAAGAGGCATGACATGGCACGGTATCATGGCATGACCGCATGGCATGGCGTGGTTGACATAATGTCATGCTATGGGTTACACAAGGCCGGAGGATGGGAAAATGACGGTGGTCTTTTGTCTTTCTCAGATTCGGGGCGGTAGAAACTGTCAGTCATTCTGTCATTAAATTCATGCAAGTGCATTTTGTGCCAAAAAATATCTGAAAAATCTGAATGTTATGCAGTTTGTCTTCGTGTAGCGTCCGTCCGTCCTTCTTGCCCTTCCGACTCGTTGATGGCTGTGTCTAATAATGGCAAAACGCTCGACAATAAAAAAAAGTTACAAGGGCATGTGAAGATTAACTTTTCAATGCAAAGGTTCTTTGTATTTTCTTGACGGGAATACCTCATTTTCCTGACAAGTACAAAGTGCAAAATGGTCAAAAAGAAAATTGTGAAGATTGTCAAACAATTTTTGGTTGTTTCTTGACTGACTCAACGCGATAAGGAAAACAAATGATGCTTTTTAAACTGTTCAAGGGCAAAGGGCAAAAGCCCATCTCGAGGGAAAACGAAATAAGAGAAACAGAACATCTTCTTGTTTTTTTATAATCTTGAACAGACGGGACAGGAATGAGTGATTTACGCCCGAGTGAACTGACGTTTTGTTCAGGTTCGTGCCAACACAAAGATGACTATTACTATAGTGCAAAATGCTAATGAAGACACTCGTCGAGAGATTCCCTTTGCCAATTACACAATCTCTCTTTTTCCCTCTTGCTTTCTTTATTTTCAAATCACTTTTGTACACAAGACGGGCATGGCAGACGTATGTATGCACATAACGAAATGAAATGAAAAGATGTAGGATGTAAAGACATATTTGCGTCCTGCGCTGCGCTGCGTTTGTTTTAGCAGTATAGCGGTTATTGGCAACTTGTGGAGTGACGTACACGTCGACTCCCGACGTCTACGCTTACCCCATTCCAAAAGTAATAGCGTTTATGTAATCATAATCAGCTTAATAATCTCTTTTATGTTTTCTGTATGGTTCCCATGATAGGTGGTACGTTTGGAATACGAAGCTTACGAACCAATGGCTTTGACGGAAATGAAAAAGATCTGTGGACAAATTCGGGAGAAATGGAATGTCGAACACATTTCAGTGGTGCACAGGTTAGGACTCGTTCCAGTGAAAGAGGCTAGTATCATCGTAGCGATTTCGTCCGCACATCGCAAAGAATCCTTAGAAGCTGTCCATTTCGCGATAGACGCACTTAAAGCATCCGTACCCATTTGGAAGAAAGAAGTTTATGAGAAGGATTCCAACGATAATGGAAATGACAGCAAATGGAAAGCTAACGCCGAATGTTTTTGGAAAGATGAATAGCAACAGCAGCAAGTACAGTGATAAAGCCTATAAAGCACAAACCTTGCGATAACCTTTAAACTTGTATATTTTTCATTCAATCTTCACCGTGCTTCCTATTATGAACAATGGAACTATAATAAATATTGTAACCATTTAAACGAACGGATATTTTGCATTTTTTAAGCATCTCATTTGGTTTATTCAACATAATCATCATTCATTAATTTGATAAATCCTTTAAATTGTAATTGTAACAGGTAAGATGTAAGGCGCAAAAAGTTGATATGATCACTTTGGTGGTTGCTTGACACACAACGACACAACAAGGGATAACAAACTAACTTACATCAAGTATAAGTTATTATTATTAGTGAACAACAATGACGGTTGTGGTTAGGCCAGTTTTGTCATTTTATTGTTGACGTTACTTGATCACTTTGTAATAAAGTAGATCAAGATGGTTCAAGACGGCAAAAATTGTCTTTGAGACACTATATATATCAGATCCAAAATTCAAGTTGAAATCGTATCGATTCGTAACCAGTGAGTTCTTAGTCGTGAAAATGCAGTGAAGACGGTTAGCCGCCACCGCCACCACCAAGCTCACTTTCATATTGTTTCCGGAAACAATCACCCACAGGGAAAAAGTCCCAGCAACGCTGAGTGTACATGTTCCACACGTAGGTTTCCTGTCCCGTGTACTCCGTGTCCGGTTTATTGATCAAATGCATCAAGAAGAACCTGTAAAACAAAACGAAACATTTGCATTGAATTCGAAAATTCGAATCATGTAATAAAATCGCAATTAATTAAAATTATAAATTACATGTAGTTCGCCAAATTATGCTCCTTGAGAACATGAGTGTCAAATCCATGCGGTACCGCATCCAGGTAATCTTTCCCTATACCGCATATGAAGCACTCAGATTCCAATGTCTCTGACACACTGTTCAATTGATCTCTCAGCTCGCCGAAAGCGTCGATAATCAAACCTAGTTCATGAACGAAACATCGGTTTCAAACAGAGTTATTAACGTCCTCACTACCAAATCCCAATGGGATTCGCTGAAATTGATAAAATTATTATCAGACGGAAAAACATGAATCATCCATTCAGTAAATCTGATTCATAGTGTAACTTTCATCACGCAACATTTACATAGAATTTGTCAATTTGGCATGTTTGCTGTATTTTCTCACCCTGAATGATGGCCAACAAGATGACAATGACGAAGAAGAAGAAAGTAATGTCGAAAAAGATTCGGTACACTTCTGTAGCTTCTCCGTCCGCCGGTTCAATAACGTCACCAATGCCACCACCAGCTCTCACGCCTTGGTACAGATGAAACACGAAGCAAGTGAGCATGTCATGACATTTTTGATCAATTTCGTCATCCTCCTCTGTCACGTAGAATTTTCTGAAGAAGTTGAAGGCAATGACAGTGTAAATGTAGACAATAATGCTCAACAACATCACAGTCAAGCACAACTATCAAATCAACAAACAGAACCGTACACGGTACATCAATAATCAGTATAAAGTGAGCATTGAATTAGTGAACAACCTTGCCCATTACCATTATTAAACGTAATAGTAAAAATTCAAAGTAAATAAATTAAATGACTTGAAACAACGAACTTGTTTTCCATTGTGAGTGACGGACTGCAAGATCGTCTTCAAGGCCGGAATAGCCACGGCAATATCGAGCAGATGAGCAGCAAAGAAGAAGAAATTAAAGTTTCCCAAAATGGAGAAGATGAAATACCACAAACTGTACAAGAACGCCTATCCAAAAGATTAAAAGGTCCTTAATTTGCATGTGTAGTGTACTATGTACAAAGTTAACATATTTTATAGATTCTTCTATATTGTATTTTTAAAATAATTTACATTGTCCGTGATTGTGACACCAGCCATCCAAATCTTGTATCGCCAATCAATTCCAGAGATGCTGTGAAAGTCACAAATAACAATTTTATATGTAGTTCAGTTTATATTAACTTTATTGTGTATTGTTGTAAAAGATCAAAGAATCTGTTGACTTATACTAGCTAATGATTCCGCCTCCTTCAACTTTCTCCTCCACGCTGAACGACGTTTTTTCCATGCCCAGTAGATTGCTGATGGAATCAAATTCGTAGGTTTCACTGTACTTTTGCCGAACTTTCTTCTTGACGAATTTATCCCAATAGTTGACAGGGAAGGATTTGGCGGAAATGACCACTTTATCCCAGTGAGCTTTCAGATCATCATCTTCCGGTTGCTCCGCAATGTAGAGACCGTCAAATTCGAGTCGACGAGCGATTTCCTTTTCACGTTTGAATACGGCTAATGGTACTTTCAGATGGTAGTAAGCAATGAGCATGGCCAAAGAGACAATCGTGTGTAATATTGCCAGAGACCGAATGATGGGTGCCATGTAGAAGAACTTTTCATCCATGTGGACGAATTCCAGAACATCTTCTTCCTCTTCCTCTTCGTCATCATCTAACATGGTTTCATTGCCACTTCCAGAGCCGTCGTCAAATACACCGCTGCCACTTCCGGAACCCAGGAAGTCTTCACCGCTGCTGTCTCCCTCGTCCTCTTCTCCTTCTACCAATGTAGCCTTGAAAAAGAGCAGCATGAAGTTGATAGCGAAAGCCAGTACCAACGCTACGTACTTCATGTTGTAGAAATTCCTGGCAAGGAAGCTGACGATGCTGCTCACGTAGGACGAAAAGTCGATCTGATAATTCAATCATAATGGCTAATTATAATTACCGAAGAGATTCCTGCATATATTTCGAACGACTAAAACTAAACGTCAAAAAACAATGTCAAATTATTGTTGTTAATCTCAATGTAATTAACCTCCTTCTTTTGTGGTTTGAGGGGTTTCTTCTTGTACGACATTGGTGTCTTGTATGGTCGTACTTCCTTGAGATTTTCTACATTCTCAGGTTGCTCTGGATCAGGATCACCCGAGGTCACATTCGCATTATTAATAAGCTCAGGGTTAGTATTGACATTAGTTACAACCGAAGCAGAAGCATTGTCGCCGTCCTTATTTAGAGTTTTAGCATGCGCTTCAGTTTCAGCGTCAGGCATAACACTTGAAGTTTCAGAAATTAGGAGAAAAGTACTAGAATCAACACTAATTACATCATCATTGTCATTGGTAGCGTCAGTGAGACTTGTTGGTTCACTTGACTAAATGATATGTTAGTAATGTCCAAACATGACGACGCAGCACGTAAAAAAGGATTACATCACATAAATTAATTTTAGTATTAAGTTACATTAGTTTATAACTCTGTCCTGTCCACTGCGAGGACTGCGACACACACGGCAGGAAGATTATAAAAAGTATTTTAAATGTTTACGAAAACTTAAACAACTGACTTGTGAGGCAACGGATGGCTCTTCATGATGTTCAACAATGTCCAATGGAGAGTGCATCGGAGCAGCATCCGCTGAAGCAGCTGCTTTTTTGCCCTCCGCCTTAGCCACGGCCAAGTCACGAGCTTCTGACTTCCGTGCAACTGCCATTGATTCTTCGCCGCCGGATTCACCTGGTGATCCTTCTGTTCCACTCGATTCGCCAGTACTGTTGAATTATTAATATTTGTTACATCCAGAATTTGCAATTTGCATCTATTTTTCAGAACGTTTAATACTCTGACCTACCTTTCCGCATTTCTCGGTCCTTCCGTAATTGCTAATTGCCCTGGCGGTTCTGGAGCTTCTTCAATTGCCGATGGTAGTGGAACTTTCATAGGGGTAAATGTAGGTTCGGGTACGACTTCTTCCTTCTTTTCAGGGGGAGGACCACGCATTAAAGTGATAAGGCCGGATCCCATATACCTGCACACAGTATATGACGTAATAATGCCGGAGAAAGCATACTATAGTATACCTGCAGACTATAATAAGGACTTCATGTCTTACTTGAGCATTCCACCAACACTTAAACCACTGTGGAATAAGACGTAGAAGAGCAACTTGAAGAACCCGACAACTAATTCCATGGGAGTCATTTGTTGAAGTTCTCTCATCTTTCGCTTCAAATTCGAAGGTGATAACATCGCAAAGAAGGCTTTCACTTTGTCCTTGAAGCCGGTGAAGCCTTGCTTGACCAAAGTACCCCTATGACAAATAGTTATCGTTAAAAACATTTAGTATCGATCGAAAATGATAAAATGTTACTAATAATAAGCTTTACGATAACTATAAGTACAGTCATACATGCAAATAAATATACAGAATTTTATAATACGAACGGTAAAATTGTGTATGTGATAGGCTTACCTTTGAGCCCACGTCAAAGCAGGGACTCTACATAGGACAAAGCACACGGACAAGAAAAAATGACAAGACAAACAAGAATCCGTCACGTACAGCACATCAAAATTATCAAACATTAAACAGCAGTGTGATTGTGATTTCATGTTCAAAAATGAAAAGCAAAGAACACAAATGCCTAAAAATACAAGACGCCAAACTAAATAAGAGTATACAAAAAGGTGTGATCTTCATGTTTGAGCTGTACAAACAGTACGGAGTGGATTTCATAATACAAAATGTGACAAAATGACAAAAAAGTGACAACATACAAAAAATGAATGAGAGTGAAAGTCAACTCACTGCTCTTCTTCTTCACCGGACAACATGGCGTCGAGCGTAGGTTCCCTTGCTTTCCCTGATGAGCTGTCATCGTCTGTGGCCATGAGAGCACTTGCATGCTGCATCTCAAAAATGGCATCTTCGCAAAAGTTGACGAAAGCTTCCAGCTTTTCCTTGTCACCTCCTTCAGTGACTATGGAGTAGAAGAAAGCCCGTTTGGATTCCTTGATTTGCGGTTTCTCCCATTGCTCGATGTTGGATTCCTTAATTTCAAAGTAAACTCGTTCGATTCGGTGGCTGCTGCCCTGGATTTCAATTCGTCCAAGGAATGGTTCAAAGTAGTTGAGAACGCTTCCAGCAGTTTCCAGGAACCGGGCAAGACGCGGTTCATTCGGCATGTGTTCTGACAAGTTGGTCAACAACACTGCCAAATTGAAACCAATGTCTTTCGCTGGGTTGTGGAATCTTTCAGTGAACTCCAAATAGTCGATCTTGCCATCGTGATTTGTGTCAACGCACATGAGCAAAAAGTTGATTTCTTCCCTAAAATAGGAAACATGAACAGAGTTCATTAATTTACAAGACTTTAAAATCAATCAATCTCAGTCTTTCCAAAACTGATATTTATTTTGAAGAAAATAGTTTTTAGCTTACGAAGTGTAAGTTTTGTTCGATTCCATTTTCTCCTTGAACTCCTTGGGTGTGATCCAGCCATCTTTGTTTGTATCCATCTCCTATTTCACATTACAAAAATACATTACAAAACTTTCATTCATCACCATCACTCACTGACCATTGACAGACAGTGAAGTAAAAGTAACTTTAAATTATTTCATAATCAATTACTATCAATTTATTACGATAATATTAATCGGACTACAATCCCATCACACAAAATCAATACTACAAAATCAGTAAAAACGTAAAAAGCAAAGCAAAATTGAAATGCAACAAAACTGCGAATAAAAATAACTACTGGGAAAACGAAAAGAAAGGAACTATATATCGAGTTTCAATAACTCAGCGCTACCATTTCATGCAGAAATAGTAGAAAAAGCTACTGGATTACTGGATAACCTTGGTGGATAATAGAACAGACCTGGAAAGATGGCGAGGAAGTGAGATCCTTAAGTTTCAAAAAGATATCGAAGTAGCGAAGGATGATCTGGAATTTACACAAATGACACACCGCACCAAGTTAGGAACAAATCAGGGGTAACATTACGGAGGTACACCGAAAGGTCGTGAAGGTCTTAAACATTTTAATTTAAAAAATGGTAAACCATAAACCACGAAGGAACTCAATTACAATTACGCAACGCGATAGAAATAGCTTTTTTTGAAAGAATGTTATAGACTTTTTGAGTTGTACAATTTGAGCTGTCACACCAGGTTTTTCATAAAACAGGTCGGGGTTGCTTTCAAAAGGAACAAGAAAACATTGCTTGAAGATTTTGTGTCATTAAAAACTGGATTGGACTGTATATAGCGGCACTGAAACACAAACTGACCTCGGGTCACACAAGCAGCCGCAGTGTAATCGACATTTATTTTTACCTGGAATGCTGAAGATGACGTTAAGACCGACAGCTTCAAGAACATGTTGAAAAATTGCAGAATTGTCTATAATATCAATTATATAGTAGCAGGTTCGTACATAAACGCATTAATATTTGGGGAAAATGTCCAAATTGGAATGTAGAAGTTCGATAATTTCATATATAATAAATTCGGGTAAAAGTGAACCTTCGCCGTCCTCAGTGTAACGTATGAATAATGGGTAAATTGTAATTGATAATATTAAACAAATTAATTGTATGATTGTGATTAATAAAGGTTTAACAGTCACCTCTACATTGGAAGCAGATTCGACCAATGTATCAACCATTTGCTTGCCAATCGTGCCGTTCACGACATTACCTATATTATAATTATCAATTAAAAGTGGAAAAAGTTGAAAAGCTTCATGGTAGCTTCATACTTAATATTCATTTTAACTACCTTCAAGCATGGACAACATCATAATGACCATATCTTTTTGGAGATTGAGCATCTCTTTGAGTAGATCAACTTGGCTAGCGTGCTTTGACAGCTTTGCTTGCATGTGAGCGAAGAGAAAGAGGAACCCGCCCACAGCATCCCATAATCTGTATTACGTTTTATCATAATGTAACAAATTCCACATTAAAATTGAATCAAACACAGATTTGTATAAGTATAAAAATTATACCTGGAGTGTGCCAATGCTTGTTGATTCTGAGTGCAAGGGCCTTGAATGACTTCAGTGAGCGTATTGAAAACTTGGCTGGCTACACCAATGGCTTTGAAGAAATTGACCTTACCCGCCGGGTCGATGATTTCTTTACTGGAATAATGCCAGTAGAAGTCCATAATGGACTCCTGGAGACGGAGGAGGTAGTCGACAGTACAAATGACCACATTCACAGTAGTAGTGTTCCCTGCTTGAGTTCTAAGGTAATTTTGCCAATCGAGGTTGTGACCCTCACAAGTCAGTTGGATAAACCGGAAAAGAGCACAGGTGAACTCTGCATCGTGCATGTTCTTTTCTCCTGCTGCTCCTTCTGAGCCCACGCCAAGTCCTTCGGCTTTGGTATTCCTTTCGAAAGCGTCCAGGTCCAAAACACTGCACGAGTTCATCAAACCCGCTATGGAAGTGAAGAAACCGACTTCTTTCTTCTCTTTCAGGTGATTTAGCATTTGCTGTGTCAATCAATATAATTTGTAATAAATTACTTAAACAATTAAACCACTTATTTCACGTAATGATTTAATGCACAAGTACCATTTGAACATCAATGTTACCACCACGTAGAATGGAAATGCCCAATTCTAGCGTTTTCATGACCATGTCCGAAGGAACACCTTTACTAGCGGAAATGTGAAGAAGGACCATTTCAGCGACACCGCGATTTGCCAGTCTTGCTTGATGGAACAGTAACTTCTGTTTCTCCATTTCTTGTTCCTGTTTTAAAATTATACCATTCAGTACACCATTGCTAAACCACCAAAAAACAATACTTACATCCGTCTGAACTTTCGCTAGGATTTACAATATAATAGTACATTAATTGAAATTAAGGTAAAGTTAATGAATTCGTTATTACATAAGTATATACCATACCATTAACTTATCCATCGAATTTCCAGAACGCTGCCGTTACAAGTTTATTTCGATGGTTAGTATTTCAAGGCATTTAGTAATTATTCGTATTTTGATATTTCTAAAAATGCTAAATTGTATTATCATCAAGATAGCTAATACTGGAAAGTTGAGCTGACTTACGTGGATAGAAGCGCCTTCACCTTCTTCACCGCCTTCCTCGTCACCCTCCTCTTCCTCCTCACCACAGGATTTGGCCATGACCTCGGCGTATGACATGTAAAGCGGGTCTTCTTGCAAGGCACCACTTCTTTCTGTCATTGCGCCTCTACAGAACGTTGTTACGAGTTGTGTTAGTGGATCCGGTTTGCTTTCTTCCTCCTCTTCTTCCTTCTTTTTAAGCTCAGATTCCTCGAATGTTGTCTGCTCATAAAAAACACATTTAGTAATGTTGGACTTAATGGGGCGTCTTGATATCATTGTCATTAGTTTTGAGAAATCTCACGGTCAAATGCTCGATCATCACTTCTTGACCCACGTTTTCGTCGGATAACCACATTTCTCGATACGTTCGTAAAAATAGGTTGATTGCGCGATGTCTGTAACAGAATTTTATGATCAGTGAATAGTGCGTTTCTTTATGTTACATTTTGAATTGTTCACAAAATGTTATACAAGCCAGAGAACCCATTCGAATGATCCCAGAATCATATAAATCCTTGTTGTTGTCCATGATTACTTGCTGTTACTGATTAAATGTCATGCCATGGTGGACAAAACCGGCAAAAGTTACCTTTTCAAGCTGTAGAAAGGAACACTCATCAAGCAAGACAAGGCAGCACGACGTCTCGCAGCAGATAATACTTTTCGCCAACCACTACTTGGTTTTTGTGGAAGACACGCCTAATCACACATTTATTAGTTCAAACTAATTACTGTTCACTAAACTTTTATCTAGCAATGTTAAATATGATATGATTAATTTAACTGTGCATTTCTGTAGTCTATTTCATGTAGTAAAATCAATCCAAAGATGCTA
>JABASF010002561.1:0-14164 GCA_019776145.1 Harlomillsia oculata
AAGGCTATTGTATTGTATAATACTGTCCAGTTCCCCACTTTCTGGACATTTCTATTGTTTCGCATGGACTACAAGAAACTGTACCTCAATCCAGAAACAGGGTTTTCTGGGCTGAAGACCTTTCTCACAAATAATAGTATTCTTCATACTAGTAAAGCTATAAATGAAATACAACAGTTAAAGCCATATTGGGCCCACAAACAGACAGTAAAAAAATTTCAACGAAGACGCATTATTGCTTCTGGGGTGGATCATCAGTGGTGTGCAGATTTAATTGACTTGCAACGTTGGTCAACAAGCAATAAAAATTATAAGTATTTATTGACTGTTATTGATTTGGTGAGCAAATATGCGTGGGTAGAGCCTACAAAATTCAAGAGTGCAGTCGCTGTAACTAAAGCATTTCAGAAAGTTTTGGAAACGTCAGAACGAAAGTGCACACTATTAAACACAGATGAAGGTAATTGTTAGACGCCATAATGTAAGACACTTTAGTTCTTTCCATTGGTTTTTTTAATTTAGCTTATTTTGTTGCAGGAAAGGAATTTTTAAATTCCGAATTCTTTGACTTACTCTCTCGTCATAGCATCAAACTTTTTACCAAAAAATCCCCAATTGTTGAACGCTTTAATAAAACGCTTATGCATAGTATTTCAAAATATTTCACCTATACAGGGAAGAAAGAGTATATATCTTCCCTACATCTCTTTGTAAAAAATTACAACAACCGGATTCATTCAAGCACGAAACATGCCCCAGTCTTAGTAAGTAAAGACAACGAAGAAAGTGTGCTCAAAAACCTTTTTCCACCTCAAAAGTTTCAACAACCAGTATACAAAGTTGGTGACATAGTGAGAATTGCCAATCGTGACAGAAAGCTGTTTCAGAAAGGATACAATCCAACATTTTTGCCAGACTTGTTTGTGGTTAGTGCAGTTCGCCTTTCTATCCCACCAATGTACTATGTAACAAGAGTACTTGATTTGGAGATTTTTCCTCATGGATATTATAAGCAGGAGATGCAGAAAGCATGAATGTTATTACAGCTTGTCTCCGCTTATGTAAAAAATCGTCTACTAACATAGAACTCTGTAAGAATATTAACTGTGGGTGTGTTTTGCACAACTTCATGATGAATAGAAGCCCAGCAAACTCGAATAGTGACTCAAGCCGAGACCAAAGTTACATATCACAGAACAGCATTGAGGTTCATTTGAATAATATTGTTTTGTCCATTAAATTGCTCGAAGACGATGTGTGCTTACTTATTGAACAACACATTTCCAAAGATGATCCTTCTATACAGACTGTAAGCATACCTATTAAAATGAAGAAAGAATTTTTATTTGCCATAAGATTTCTTAGTGACCTATGTCCTTCACATGATGTCTGACTTTTACATTCACTTGTTGAGTAACGCCTCGTCATCATTTTACGAAACCAATACATACCATTCATTCCGAAATAAACTAGCTACACCAATTGTGTTTGAAAAAGAAAAGACGGAAGTTGCTTTGTGTGAACTTACGTATTGCCATTCAGAGTTTATTTTTTACAGCGCAGAAGACTCGAACCGACTAATAAGACTAACTGTGAGAAGAGCAACAGGAGACATAGAAAAACAGTTAAAAATAAATGGAAACTATGTGAACATTGGTGATTTGATTACATATTTAAACAAGCATGCGGATATTGTTGAACACTTTAAGGTAAACCAGTTGTCTATTGTTTTTGCAGTTTCCAAACTGCAAACCAAAATTGAAATTAAATCATCCGCTTCATTTACCCAAAATGTGGAATTAAAATTAAATCCAAAGTTGAATGCTATTTTTGGGTTCGCCGAAGACATGGTTTATACATTAGGGGAACATACATCACAACTTCATCCCGACTTTTATGCTGGTCGTTATTCCATTTTTGTATACACAGACATCATTTTGCCACAACTGGTTGGGGATACGAGAGCTAATGTGCTTCGAATGCTCGAGTTAGATAACGAACCCAAAATGCATGGAAAAGTCGTTCGTCGAACATTTAATCAGTTGTACTACGTTCCATTAAGCGTTTCATATATAGACAATATTAGTATATCATGCTTAAATGACAGTGCGGAACCTATATGTTTTTTCCGTGGTGTTGTGAGTGCAACTCTTCATTTTAGGAATAAGGAATAAGCATGGAAAGCATTGCGTGCTCACCACAGTGGCAGAGCCAGTATGGTGCTGGAGAATTGTTACTCTACAGAGGAGTTCGTCGACAAAAGGGTGGAGGATTAGGTACACAGTTCATTGGTTTTACACACGCACAACGCAAATCGCTATTAAACCTTTTTTTCTTTTTAGGAAATGTTTTTGGAAGCTTTCTTAAGTATCTGGTTCCCTTCGGAAAGAAGTTTGTTTTACCGCACTTAGCAAGCGCAGGAAAACAATTCGTAAGCGATGTTCTCCAAGGACAAAACATTGGTCAAAGTTTAAAGTCGAATGTATCTAGTGCAGCACGAGGTGTGGGAGAAGACGTATTAAAATCTATGCAAAAAGGCTCTGGATTCAATAGGAGAGTCAACTTCACACGGTTTCCGGGTGATATTAACCCACTGCAGATTGGTAGCTATTCCACTCGTAAATACAACAATTGCCAAATTCGTACTCCCACCCATGTGAAGAAATCAAAACTGTCACGAGTGGCAAAACAGCGTGGAAAAGGTTGCTCCAAGAAAAAGCTGTGCAAAAATAATACATCAAAAAGAAAGAGAAAGAAGAAGAAACCCCAACAACGTGGAAGTGGAAAGAAGAAGTTACAAAAGAAGAAAACAAAAAAGGTACCAAAGAAGCAAAGAAAAGGATACACGAAAAAAAGACCGGAGTACTTCACGTCAAAAAGCATTTTTGACTAAATATGAGACCAGCCTTTCGTTCGGAAGTTGACCTTTTCAATGAGGAAGTGGTTGATTCAACCCTTACAAACTCGTACGTAACGGAGTTTTTTCCTTTAAATTCTATTGGAGAGGGTTCCTTAATAGAGTTTCTAGTTCCGAGCACTGAAAGTTATGTAGTTCTTAACGAGATTACATTATACACACAGGGAAAAATAACAGACAAAGATGGTGCAGCAACTAAAGCCACAGATGATGTTGCTTTAGTTAATAACTTTTTGTCTAGTCAATTTTGTGGCCTTGATGTTTACTTTAACGATACCCTTGTCAGTACATCTGATTTACTGTATCCCTATAAGTCTTACTTTGAGAAAATTTTAAACTATGGCCCCGATTACTTAGAATCTGTTGGTTGTGTGTCAATGTTTTTTAAAGACACGGACCCAAGCAAGTTGGACGACACAAACACAGGGTACACAGCAAGAAAGGATGCATGTAAAGAGGGAAAGGTGTTTGAATGCATCTCTCGCTTGCATGCGGACTGTTTTACTATTCAAAAATATCTTCTGAATAACATTGACATAAGGATCAAGTTAACTAGAGCTAAAGACGAGTTCTGTTTACTTTCGCCCACTGATGGTGCAAACTTTAAATACAAAATGACTAATGCTGTCTTATATGTGAAGCGCGTGAATATTATTCCTTCCCTTGCTCTACACCATGCACAAGTATTAGAGAAAGGAATAACTGCAAAATTTCCCATGAAGAAGACCGAAATACGAACTTATACAGTTGCAAAAGGTCTTCAAAGCGTCTCTAATTCTAATCTTCTAAGTGGTGTTCTTCCAATTCGTTTTTTAGTTGGATTAACTCAAGATTCAAGTGTACTCGGATCTTTTAAACATAACCCATTTAACTTTGAAAACTTTAACTTAAGTAGTTTTAGTGTCTTTTGTGATGATCATCAACCGTTTAAGCCCATAAAGTTGAATTATGCCACTAATGAGTTCTTTAAAGCTTACTATAGCTTATTTAGTGGTTTGGGGCTTATGACCACAGATGAGGGCATTATCGTGACCCCAGACAATTTCAAAACCGGATATCAAATCTTTGTAGTTGATCTTCACTCTCAAAATAACATTGACGCATTTGTTCCTACGAAGACAGGAACCATACGACTTGAAATGTCTTTCTCCTCACCATTAACCCAGAATTTAAACATAATTGTTTATTCGGAGTTCCAGACTGTTCTACAAGTGGACTCAAGGAGAAACGTGTACTTCAAGGACTACACAACATTATTGAGATAATTGCCACGAAAATGAATACCGAAGAAGTATACAGTTGTTTACGAAAAGTAAGATGTATAGTAAAAACAGCGCAATGCGATGTCTTGCCGGCTGATGGTCTTAAGAAATACAGAATAAGGACATATCCACTTTGTATTATTGTAAACTCAGACGATAGTAATTTGGAAGGAACTCACTGGCTTTCCTTCTTTAAAAGACATCATAATTCTAATCTGCATTTTTACTGTTCATATGGAAATCACATTTCCCTTTATGGATCACACTTTACACATTTTGCTAGTCGGGTTTCTAACAATGTAATAAACAGTAAAGTAGTTCATCAGTCGCCTGGATCCGACAGTTGTGGAAAGTTCTGTTTGTTTATGTTGCATTGTGCTGTCCGATGCGGAAGTATTGATAAATGGAAAAAGCAGCTGTCCCCTACGAATCTGTTAAATAATGAAAGGATAGTAAATGAATTTTGTAGTAAGTTACGTAGTGAGAATTGTGGTACAATGAAAAGCTTTGCGTTGGTGCAATGTAATAAAAGATTTACATCGCGTGCTTGATGTGCTCCTAAAATGATACTTTGTTGTGTTGCTTTCAATTTCATCTAAGCATTTCTGTAAAGCATAAATGAGAGGAAGCAAACCCAAAAGTGCATCAGTTTGGTTTTGTGGTTGCACATTGTCAAAATCATAGGTTCAACATGTCGAGAGTAAGCTTTCCCACCAGCTTTGCTTGCCCACTTTGTGAGGAAGACTTTCCTTCCGTCCATACACGAGATTTACATCTTCAAACTGCAGAATGCAGTGATTGTGGTAATTTACAATAAATCAATCCAATGAATCAATACACAGACATTCTAGTTTTCCTAGTTGTAACACTTCATTTACTTTGTTCTCAGTGCCAATGCAAGTTGGTGGCCAAGAGGAACGTGTGGATGACGAGAATCCTCAAACTAGGAAAAGGAAAAGACAAGAAAACATTGTGGAAGGTAGATTTTCTTCATGAAAAAAAAAATTAGTGTACAATCATTTGTAACTGATTTGAATTAATTATGTATATAATAATTACTTAGAAGGATCGAGTGCCCAAGCATCTGAGGTCCAGTTGGCTATATCTGACGTGACTGCTGTTGTTCCGAGGGAAGGACTTCATTTAACACCAAATGTGGAAAGACACGGAGATGTGTACACTGGATTTTTTTCATCTAAGAAAGAAGCATTTTCAGGTTATGTTTTAAGTTATTATGGTGTGTTTAATGAGTCATCCCCCATAGTTATTCGAGATTCCACAAAATTTTTTATTTTAGCAGAGAAACAATATAAAGATGTAATACTTAGTGAACTTGCTAAAGGATTAACCCTAAAAGCAAGCATCTGCATTAGCTTGTTCCTTATAAAAGAGGGTCCCGAGGTAGTTAGAGGAAAGTTCTACTTCAATAGCCAAACACATGGCATCACAGCAGGTTGCTTTTTTGACAACTTTTACGCTGAGGCAACATCACAACATAAATCACCGCATTGATAAGTTTCTTCAAAATGGAAGTGGATGGTCTATTGAAAGAGTACACGAATATTTTCTTGAAATCGCACGAGTTAAGTTGCAAAGAGCTGGACATTTTGTTCCCCTTCCTGCTTTCATTGTGAATAAGAAATGTTGTATTAACATAAAGGACTGCAATGACCGGTGTTTCTTTCTTTCGGTAGCAGCCATACTGCACCCAAGAAAGTATGGGAATAAAAACAAAGCCGTCTATTATTTTAAATACGCTAGACACTATAACATTTCTTCAATATCTTCTAGAAATAGAACGGAGAATAACTACTTTGGCTTGAAAAAGAATGTGTCGTTCTCTGATGTAGCAAAATTTGAGGAGGATAATGACATTTCAATTACCATTTTAGGATTAGATGAAAAAAAACAAATAATTCTTCTTCGTTCTCCAAAAAAGATGTGTCAGAAGCATGTGGATCTTTTAGTACTTACATAATGATAGAGAATGTGGTCATTTCACTGCTATAAGTAACTTGTCTAATCTCCTCGGTCATAGTGGGTATCATAAGATGCAGTATTGTAGATACTGTCTGCTTCCCATGAGAGAAAAGAAACGACTTGAAGAGCACATGAAATATTGCATGCAGTTCAAGGGGCAACGTGTAGAACTTCCTGCTGAAACAAACCTAAAGTTTGAAGATGTGGGAAAAACACAGAAATGCAGATTTTTTGGATTTTCGGATTTTGAATCAATATGTGTCCCTGTAGAAAAGAATGTTAGTGCAGTCAGTGGTAAATCGTGGACTAGAATTGAGAAAAAGCACAAATGCGTTTCTTATGCATATGTTATAGAAGGTCCTACTGGGGTTGTGTATTCGAAACAGTATGTTGGACCTGATGCAGAATCACATTTTATAAAAACAATACTTATAGATTGCAGTGAAATTTTGGAAAAGGAAGATGTAAAGTTCCCAATGAAACTTTCACAAGAAGACAAAAGACGATTTAACAGTATAAATAACTGTGAACAATGTAATGTGCTTTTGACTCCAACGACGAAAGTCAGAGATCATTCTCATAAGGATTCAGGTACTAACTTTAGAAAGGTTTTGTGTAAAAAGTGTAACAGGCGATTAACTGTGGACAATTCCATTGTAATTTTTTTCCACGGATTCAGATATGATCAGAAGTTTATCCTAAACGCATTTAATGCAACACACAATGTGTCGTGTATTCCATGTGGAAGCAGAGCATTCAAGAGAATAACGGTAAATGATCTAGTCCACTTCGTAGATATGTACAACTTTTTGCCTGATTCATTAGACAGTCTTGTTGAAAGTTTATCAAAGGTAGGAAATGTGTTTACCAGGACAACAGAGGTGCTAGACTCGCACCCAAAATGGTCTCAAGGAAATAAACATTTAATTACAAGAAAGGGAAGTTTTCCATATGAATTGTATGAAAGTATTGAAGCAATGGAAAGAGCGACCTGCCTTCCACCTTTATCCGCTTTTTACTCCAGTGTAAAAAAGGAAGGAATTGACCAAGACTTATACAATCATTTGCAAGAAGTCTGGAAATCCTTTAGTATAGAAAACATGAAAGAGTTCCTATTGCTTTACAATGTTACAGACGCGTCGTTAAGTCTTGATGTTCTCAACTACTTTCGAAATATAATTTGGTCAAGTTTTAATCTTGAAGCCTGTTATTTTGTGAGCCTTCCAAGCTTATCATTCAACATAATGCTGAAAGAGACAAAAAAAACAATACAACTTATTAGCGACATGGAGGTTTATGAATTGTTTGAAGGGATGATTCGAGGAGGTTTGTCAACTGTTGGCGACATTCGGTATGCAGAAGCTAATAACTCTCTTCTGCGCGAGTACAACCCAAACAAACCTGAGTCACTCATAGTATACTTGGACATGATCAACTGTTATAGTAAAGGATTACAAAGCATGGTACCAGTAGGTGATTACAGGTGCCTGACTGAAAATGAAATTCATGATTTTACTAGTACATACTTGAATATTGACCCGGATGGTGACACCGGATATATTGTATTATGTGATTTACTATATGATGAGAAGCTGCATGCATCACATAACTCATTCCCACTAGCTCCAGAGCATTATGTACCAATAGGTAAACAGTTAACAAAATATCAACTAGACATATTAGAAACTAATAGACAGAAGGTACAGAAACACTACGGCCGGAAATTGACTGCCACATTGAATAATCGTTATAATTATTTATGTTATATTAAGAATTTACAGTATTATGTAAGAAAAGGATTGGTTTTGCAAGCAATTCATAAAGTATGTAAATTTAAACAGGAAACTTTTATGCTTGAACACATCGTTAACCTAGGAAAAATGCGCCAGTCCGCACAACATGAGTTCGAACAAAATGCGTTTAAAACCTGTGTGAACACTGTCTATGGAAAATCAATCACGAATGTTAGAAAGTTTAAAGACTTAAGAATAATTAATAATAGGAAGCAGGCGGAAAGAATGACAAGGTTACCGCAATACGAGAAAGCTATAATACTAAACAAAAGTACAGCAATAATGCAAATGTTAAAGTCATCTGTGGCTTTATCATCTCCTATACAAATAGGGGCAATTGTTTTAGAACATTGTAAATTATTAATGTACACATTTTTTTATGATGTTCTGAAACCAGAATTCGGAGATGACGTATCTTTGTTGTATCATGACACTGACAGTTTTCTAATTTACATAAAAAATACCTCCTGGACTAGATTTGAAGTATTTATTGAAAAAAATGCAGACATTTTTGATACTTCAAATTTTGAAACCAACCATTTTCTCCGGTCAATGCATAACCGAAAAGTACCAGGGAAATGGAAACTAGAATATGGGTTAACTGGTATATGCCAAGCAGTATGCATAAAACCAAAGCTTTATAGCTGTCTTTTGGATAATAAAGAAGAAGTTAAGAAAGCCAAAGGCACAGCTAAGAACGTAGTTAGGAACGAATTGAGGTATACACATTTTAAACAAGTGTTATTCAGTGGTGTGTCAGTCTATAAACAACAAAGCAATATTCAGGGAATGGAGAAAGAAGGGTTTCACAACTATACAGTGACGAAGCGTAAAATTGCTATAAGCAATTTGGATGTAAAAAGAGCAAGTATAACTGCTGTGGATACGTTAGCATGGGGTCACAAAGATCTAACTAGAGAAATGGAATGTGAATAACATATAAATTTTGAATAAAAGCATTTTTTAGTCATTTTCAATCACATGAAAGCGGCTTGGTGTCCTTATTACAAAGATAATAACTGAGAACTGCGAAAAAGAATAGAAAATGTCTTACTTTTTGAGAAACACACTACTACTCGCATGAAACAATGAGTGGATAGAACACCTTCTTAGTATTTCATGTATGATTTTTCATGGGGAATAACATACAATCATAAAGAATACAGGTTGGCGTTTATATTGGAAAGATAAAGACCGAGAAGTTAAAAAAAAGACCCAAAAAGTCCCGTTTAGGTGACAAACACGCAGGTACTCGCATGAAACAATGAGTGGATAGAACACCTTCTTAGTATTTCATGACTGGATAGATCACCTTCTTAGTATTTCATATCACATTTTTTATGGTGAATAACATACAATCATAAAAAATACAGGTTGGCGTTTATATTAGAAAGATAAAGTCCGAAAAGTCTAAAAAAAGACCCAAAAAATCCCGTTTTGGTGACAAACACGGAGCTACTCACATGAAACAATGACTGGATAGAGCACCTTCTTAGTATTTCATGTCCGATGTTTCATGGTGAATAACATGCAAGCATAAAAAATACAGGTTGGCGTTTATATTGGAAAGATAAAGACCAAAAAATTTCAAAAAAGACCCGAAAAGTCCCGTTTTTGGTGACAAACACGCAACTACTTGCATGAAACAATGACTGGATAGAACAACTTCTTAGTATTTCATGTCCCATTTTATACGGTGAATAACATACAATCATAAAAAATTCAGGTTGGCGTTCGTAATGCCATGATAATGGTCGAAAAGTCTGAAAAAAAGTCACGAAACCCGTTTTGGTGACAAACACGCTACTACTCACATGAAACCATGACTAGATAGACTCGGATCTTGCTATTTCGTATCCCATTTTTCATGGGAAATAACATACAGTCATAACAAATGCATGTTGACATTCATATTGTCGAGATAATGATCGAAAACTGAAATACCACCAAAAAAGCCCCCGTTTGTCGACAAACACGCAACTTTGCTAATGAAACTTGACACAATGGACAATGTTCTTACATTATCCAATTCCAAAGTTCTCAGTGAATAACACGCAATCATAAAGCATCCACATTGGGTGTCATAATAAAGATAATCGAAGTTACTCCAAAATGCCATGAACAGAGTCAGAAGTGTTTAATGAAGGAAGTGGGTTTGTGTGCACAATTGGAATGCTCTTCGTGAGCGTTTGGAGTTCTTGAGCACTAGTCTAAGGTTTAGGTTGCATTCACTTTCTGTGACATGAAAACTAACAGTATAATGTGTATTGTGAGGTGCTTCCTGTCATCTTAAAGGGTTTGTTATTTTTTGAGACTTGCTGTGCATGTGAGTTTGTTAAAAGGGGAAGAACAAAACCACTAAATTATACCATTAAAAGTATGCTTTGAAAAGTGTGAGAGCAACAAAGGATATGGCTGGACTGGAAGACTATAACGAATACATTTTTGAGCATCCATTTTCTGCTATCGTGTCAGGACCTAGTTCAAGTGGAAAGTCACATCTTATTTCCGAAATCGTAACAAATAATAAAGAATTAATATTTCCAAATGTTGAAAAAATCGTTTACATTTACGGGGAATATGATACTAAGTATGAAGCACTCAGAACTGATTTTGGTGTAGAGCTTGTTCACGGCCTTTCAAACTTTTCTTTTGATTTTGATTCTAGTATAAGAACACTCATAGTGATTGATGACTTGCACAATGAGGCTGTTAAATCCACGAAAGTCACTGATCTTTTCTTTCGTTCCTGCAGTCATCGTTCTATATCGGTTATTCTTGTACTTCACAGTTTTTTCGATAAGAATGCTCGAAACTTAACACTCAATGCTAATTATATTATACTTTTCAAATGCTTTCGAGACCAAAGTTCAATTGGGCATCTGGGAAGGCAAATGTTTCCTAGGAATAGTCGACTTCTTACAGATATTTTTCAAGCAGCCACGAAAAACCGCCCTCATGGATATTTAATTATTAATTGTCGAAGTTCTGCAAAATATCGCTTTAGATCCCATTTGTTACCCGTTCAAGAATGTACAGTGTTTTCCGATGAATAGGAATTTTTAATTTTAAATATGCTAATTAATCACTTACAGAAACATCATTTAACATCCTCGTTTACTATCGACACAGACTTTATGAAGAAACAACGATTGTGAAAAAAAACGGAAAGTTTACTCATTTCGCAAAGAAAATACCGTATCAAGCAATTCCACGTCTGGAACCACTACTTTACTGGAATATTGGTGAAACAGGGTTTAACCATGGTCACTTCGAGTGGGTTTCAAATCATCCTCCCGGTTTTGGAACCGTAAACTTTCAGTGGGTCATAAAGTATGGAAATTGGTTGAAACGCCGAGTGTCTGGTAACTACATTCAGTGCGACGAGTGCAAAGATAAAGTACGAATTTGTACACTCAACGTAGCAAAGGAGCTATTTGAGTATTGTGAACAGCTTGGGCTCAATTCTGACAACATTTTAACCTCTCTTGACAACACAATTTTGCAGGGAAATAAAGCATTAAAAAAGCACCAGTGCAAGAAAGAGATAGAGAGGTCCCTTAGGGAAGACAATGTAAGTTTTGTCCCGATGATATATAAACGAACCTAAACAAAGTGTCCTTTGCTTCACATTATGGGATCTAGTTTTAAATTTGTAAAACCATTTCTTGAGCTATTATCTATTTCCTTCACGTGTTAAAGCTCTATTAAAGGTAGCTAGCAATACAGAAATACATGCCTTATGCGAAATACTACTTAATATTAGCAACAAGAATCTCTCTATACCAGACCACTTGATAAGAAAACTAAGAAGGAAGAGGAAGGCTATTAAAAAACTGATAGGTTGCACTGCCACTTGTAAAACACGAAAAACGGTCCTCATTCAACACGGAGGGTTTCTTCCGGTTTTGCTCTCTTCCGTTCTTGGTGCACTTGCCTCCAGTCTATTAAAATGATGAAAAAGTATAAAATTATCCCAGCTGAACTTGTATCACAACTTATATCAAAAACGGAAAAGCAAACTGGTGATTCAGTAGAACATGAAATTGAAAAAGTGCTGTTCCAGCGAAACGATTTGGCTCCAGATGTTAAGCTAATGATTTATAAAGATCTAAGCAATACACTTAGCAACTTTGAAATAAAAAAGAAAGGCACCCCCATCATTGTCGACACGCAGAGTACTCAACCAACCTCTTTATTACCATCAGTCACATCAACATTACAGAAACCACTATTGAAAGCTGTTCCAACCACTCCTGCCATACCAACTACTTCAGACACTTCCGGTACGTTCCACACACGTGATGGGGAAGATTTTTTTTTGAATAAGGCACTAACATCATCTAAGTCCGTTGGCTTTAGTGAAACTCCTACCCTTACAAGGTTCAACACAAGAAAGTTATACAAACCATACAAACCCCCGAATCTTTCCACGTACTGGACTCCATTGAACATAAAACGACGACCAAAGACACCAAAACCACATTCGTAGTCCTGTCATTGTCAAGAGCACTTCGAACTTCACCATCGTTTTTGTTTAAAAATCAGAGCAGGCTAGTTCTCCATTTTTAAAAAAATTTGTAAATAAAACTGATTATTTGCAGAGTGTAAGAATTTCATCTGGCAATTGTATTTTTTTTTACAGAAGCAATGTCCAGTCCAATTTCAAGCCCCAAAAAGTTGAGACCGCCTGTGATTCAGGTTACCCCAGGACCATGTCCAAAGAGCAAGAAGCTGGAGGCGAGCCTCAAGTTTTCTAGTACAGCATTCGGTCGTCCGACTACTTCGCCTTCCAAGCCACTTTTTAAACCCGATGAACTTCTTGGTTTGGAAGAAGAAAACAACCACCTGGAGAAGTTGGAACGCGAACACTTAGCTCATGGAAAAGTGTCCTCAGTTCTCCGCGTTTTCAACAAAGAAATCGGGTAATTTGTTTGATAATTTTGATTCATGACTTCTTTTAATGTTCATAATACAATTTGTTTTGCATATTAGGACATCCGGTCGTCGACCATATGTGTGCCTTGTGAACTATGGATTAAACTTCCGTTCCATGGACTTTGACGTGGCTTGTGCACCTCTATTCGTCAAGCAACTGGTGTTTCTTATGGATAATCTCCATAAGCAAAATTTCTCTTTGATGATTCAATACCTTGTCGACATCATTGCTGAGATGGATCCTGAAGACATCCAGTTATTTCAGGAAGTATTGAGTGGAGCATTAGTGCTCAAAGGTGTCCTGGATCTGGAAGCTGAAAAAAGTGGAACATCGTGTTCTGATTTCAGTGGAGATGATGATGTGTTGGAGATTCCAAGTTCTCAACCTACTGACATCATTGATGAACCTCAAAAGAAAAAGATGAAGGGAAAAAAGGCCTAACCTTCATGGTGGCTTTCATGAACCACTCTTTTTCCAAACTTTGCACGGTTGTCAATTCTAATAATTGTAACGTTCTAATGAGAATAATCCATAATACAAATTTATATGCTTCTTGACTGTTTTTTCAATTCAAATAATTTTTGCCTTAATGCTATAAATGAGAGGGATTGAGTGTTTTAATTCCAATAACTGTAACTTGACAAGAATTTTTTAATATTGATTGATTTCATTACTTAAACATATGACAAAATGATCCCAAAATGTGAACTTTACCACTATTAATTTCCAAAGCTCAACACAAAATAGAACTTTTGACAATAACATTTTGCACAATTAAAGCACACACTTAAAGCAACTTAATTAATAAACACTTAGAAATAAAAAGAAAATTGAAATGATTCACAAACACATGCACAAGAAAAAAAACAAAAGGAATAAAAAGTATAAACTAATTGGCCAAAAAGAACTTGTTGAAATTTCTATTGATTTGGCATTGATAGATTTGTTTAATGATTTGTTCATTAGTTTCATTGTATATTGATTGATGATTTGTTGAACAGCTTTAGTATCCAGTTTTAGCCTTTCCGTCAAGTCCTATTTATACAAAACAGTCTTACACGCTGTGCATTTTAATGAAATTTGCAAATCATAATTAATACTCACATGTCAGTGAACTCAAATATCTCAGGGTTCTGTGTTGGCTTGCGATACTTTTTCACATAAATGATGACGCCGATTACAAACACAAGTGATAGAAAACCGAATCCTGCAGCCACTGACAAGATTATAATGATTGTGTTTGGGATTCCTTGAAAAAAAAACAACTTTGTTC
>JABASF010002562.1:0-14152 GCA_019776145.1 Harlomillsia oculata
ACAAGGAATCAAGTAATTGAGCCAGTCAACAATAAGACTTGCACTCCAGAATAAAGGGAATCTGACACCAGATACGAATTGAAGGTGTTTTGATCGGGATTCCCGTTCCTTGACCAGAAAAACAACAAATCCAGCAGCGAGAAAACTCATTCCAAATGCAATATTGTATCCAACTTGAAACCCAACAGTGTACAAACTTCCAGATTGTTTTAGAGCATCCAATCCACTGTATGGGAAAGGATGATTGGTAACTTCAACACTTTTTTTCATTGGACGTAAAATGGCGTTTGTCAAGTAGTTCATGGCTAGAGGAGGAGTGTGGAATGGTTGATTGTTGAAGAAACCCACAACTTCTGATTTTCCAATGCTGGTATTGCTCCCAAACCGCTCTTCCATTCCAATGATGTACTTGTAATTCACTAGGATGAGGTCATGACCAGCTTTCTCCAATATCGTTTCTATCAATGTACTGTTATCGTCTAAAATATCCAAGACAAATCCTTCATCTTGCATAAGACCTTTGTAGTTCAAGCAAACTGGACTAGAATCATCACAGTTTACAGCTGTGATTGTCTTTCCAAGTGTTTCGTATCGGTGCAAATCCATTCGATGTGAAGGCGCATCCATCAAACCAGGCAAAGTCGATAAAATTATTAGAACAATGTTCAGATAGAGAATAGGAACGACCATTTGGAACAATATCAGCCAACGATTTCTCATTGCATAAATAGCTTTTTTGGTCAGCATTGCCCTGAATTGTTGAAACGTGAGTGTTAATCCAGTGTTGCGTTTATCATCTTTATGCAGAGTGGTTGAGGAGTTTGTCACATTGTTGATGCCATTGTCGTCCATTGTGAGAGCGTCGTTTTTCTTGAGAGTTTGAGTAATGCGTTCTTCTGCTTGCTTTCCCACGCGAATGAACACTTCTTCCATAGTTGTAATACTTGCTCCATAAGAAGATATTCCAAGACTCTGCCAACTGTTTTCCAATTGAGAGTTTGAGTAATGCGTTCTTCTGCTTGCTTTCCCACGCGAATGAACACTTCTTCCATAGTTGTAATACTTGCTCCATAAGAAGATATTCCAAGACTCTGCCAATTGTTTTCCAGCTCTTGAAACATGTCTGGAAACAAGTGTGATTTTTCATCCGGCAACGAGTAACTCAACTCCGCACCAACATGTTGAGCGATTTCTACATCAGGAATCGTTTTCTGGAGTACTTCTGTGATATTTTCTACTTTACAGTCCGGCATCGTCACTATTATCAAATGATAACCTCCTCCGTACTTCTTTTTGAGGAACAAGGAGCTTCCTGCACACTGTAACTCGCCTTCAGCCATGATCACAATTCGGTCACCCAACAAATCCGCCTCTTCCATGAAATGAGTTGACAATAAAATCGTCCGGTCTTTCTTTTCCGTTTGAATGAGATCCCAAGTGGATCTTCTCGCACCAACGTCCATTCCGGAAGTAGGTTCGTCCAGCAACACAATTTTCGAACCCCCACAGAGTGCAATTCCAACAGATAATTTTCGTTTCATGCCTCCACTCAAAGTATGAGACTGTGCCATGCGTTTATCTTCCAGCCCCAACGCTTTCACCATTCGATTGACTTCGGAAGGTACTTCGGATGCCGGCATTCCTTTCATCCGACAGAAGAAAATAATGTGTTCCTCCACCGTCAATTCATCAAAGAGCACATTATGTTGCGGACATAATCCAAGGCTTTCTCTCACTGAATCCATGTTTTTGCAAATATCGTATCCATTGATGAGAGCTGTTCCGGAGGTGGGCGAAAATAGACCAGTCAGCATGGACATTGTAGTCGTTTTCCCAGCTCCGTTGTGTCCTAATAAGGCCGTGATTTGGTTCTCGTACATTTTTACATTCATTTTATTCACCGCTGTCTTCTTTCCGAATCGCTTTGTGAGTCCGCGGATTTCAATCCCAGCATTAAGATTTTCAGGGTCCGTTTCGAAGTATGATAAATCGTGGACCAAATTATTCATTTTGGAGCCAATTTGTGATGAAACTCGTGGTCGGCCCGTCCAGTACCATTTCTACACCACGAAAAACCAAACATTAAGCAATTAGTGCATACGATAATGTAGGGATATGTGAATGGGGCCAAAGGAGTCGGAAAGTGTTCGTGTGCCACCTTGCCCCACTTTGAAGATTATGCATTAAGAATTCAAGGGTAAGAAGTAAGAAAGCAAAATTGAACTTGTACAGAAACAATGGAAGTGCAATATTATGACTTATGATATAGATAATAGTAAGTGCAGTGAGAAAAAAGAAGTGTCAAAAATAGTCTCACCGTTAAAGGAAAATACCAAGGGAGCGGAACGCCGTATTCTCCTGGCCACACGGCTTCGATGTACACGGCCAGTGCGTAGTAAACACATCCATTGATGACCATCATAATGAGAAATTCCTCATCAAAATCAAAAGTAAAAAAGCTTGTGCAGAAACAATGGAAGTGCGTTATTATGAAATTATGATATAGATAATAGTAAGTGCAGTGTCAATAAAATTAATCTCACCGTTAAAGGAAAATACCAAGGGAGCGGAACGCCGTATTCTCCTGGCCACACGGCTTCGATGTACCATGTCAGTGCATAGTAAACGCATCCATTTATGACCATCATAATGAGACAATCCACCATGCAAAAGTTGTCATCCGGACCGGCTCCTTGTGTGATGGTGCTCCATTGCAATCCTGGACCACTGCCTTCGAACATACAGATGATCTGACATGCAAACGCAATGGCACAGTTCGTCAGTAGACACGATCCAATTTTTGCATTTCGGCTTAGCAGATTGTATCTCGGTTGCAGGAATCCATATGGCAAATACTGAAGGAAATAAATCACTCCAGCCGCCAAAGCTCCAGCAAACGCATTCCCAAAAAGTGTCGAAATGAGAAAAGAATAGCCGATGATGCAGAAGCAAAACACAAAGCAAATGAAGAAGATGAGCGACCCATCGGTTGCTGGAATGATGGACAGGCGCTGTGACTCTGAGAATTTCACTTTGAGCAGAATCGTCATTATGAGGGATGAAATGAGAACGAATCCGTACGATTTGAGGAACCAAGCGGTCCAATGAAGCCAGTTGTCCAGGCCCATCATTTTCATGGATTCCTTCAACCGACGTTCCTTTTCGTATACGACTGACTTTGTGATGTTGACGACTGAATAGATAAAACTGAGCATCATGATCATTGGCAACCAGCCTTGCAAGGCAAACAAGAATTTGTCATCGATGTACGGAGGATATGGAAATCTTTGAAGCTTAATGTCTAATGCATCGTAGCTGGACAGATCAAATGTTTCATTGGAATTCGCGTTACTGGCCTTTGACGTTTCATTTTGCTGTCCAAATAGTAATCTTGTGAACGATCTGTCCAACGCATACTGAATGTACAGGAATCCTTCTTCGTAGTAACCTGGAAGTCCTCCAGCCAAATGTTCTTTGGATCGAGGACCCAGTAGTTGAAACAGTGGGTACGTAATTTCCGTAAACCACGCAGGCTTTATCCCAAATCTTTCACTGATGATATCAAATGTACTTCGTTGCGTCGCAGGAAACCGAAGTGTATACTGTTTAATGTATAAAGTTGGATTTTATAGTTACTTGTCGATTCTTAATTAATGGAAAACTGATAAGTTTTGAGTTACCTGGAGTTTTGGAGGTAGTTGCATTGAGCCATTGACAATGTCAAAGGAATTAGTGAAAACAATTCCCGTCAGAACTGAAGCTGTTGCTTCGAAATCGGCTGTTTTAGATGCCTGTGAGTCAGCAGTCGAGTTGAAATAAGCCAACAATAATTGAGATTCAGTCTCAAAACCAATAACTGTTTGAATCAATCAAGAAATCAATTCAGCAATCAAATATTCATCTTTATAATGTCTACCAAAAGCAGGAATTTTATACTATTTGTATGATTTACATGAATAGTTGAGTCCAACGGAATCAAAGTAGTCTTGCTGTACTTTTCGCATGAGACCTTGTGTAATTGCATTTTCTGGGGTGTAGTAGATTTCATTGCTGAGAATTAAAAAAAAATATGACACTTACTTGAGTAAAGTTTCTTAGAATTCGGGTAAATTCCTAGATCATGGAAGCTTGATTGTTATTTTATGTACCATTTGATTTGTAGTATAACACTGGGATTTCTTTCCAAATCTAGAGGTCTGTAAATGGTAGGTTCAGCTATGTACTCTGACTCAATGAGACTCCGAACAATGACAAGAATGAGAGTAAACAACAGAGGCAACAGCAACTCAGTCACAGTTTGTACAGGATGACGAACTTGGAGCAAGTAATTCTTCCAAAGTAGCAATTTAAACTTGCCCCAACCGCTTGTGCCACTTGTGTCTGAACTGCTCACATTGCTATTTGGAAAACCTTTCTTCTGTAATCTATGAAAAAGAATTAGAAAAACTGTAATAAATGCATTTATATTAGTACACTCATTTTTAGGGAATTTCCATTTTCGACAACAAAAAAAGTGTCACTTTAGGCTGATTGAACTCATTTCAAGTGCTACAGTATATGACGAGCAGACACGTAATTGATGTTGACCTGTTAATCTGTTAATATGTTGACAACAATGATGTCAGGTGACAAAAGCTATAGGATTCACAAGAAGAGAGGCGATTGACCCAACCTTGCTCCTTATTTTTGTCATACATCCATTCCCTTATTTGTTCTACAATGTAACAAGAGACAAGATGACAGTAGCATTTTGACACTTTGCCAACTTTGTCAGATGTCAACTCGACGAAAGTAAAAACGTTCATTGATACTATTCATGCTACCATTTAACTTCAATGATGATTTTTGTTGACATTTTATTTCTTTGGTGTAGATCAGGTGTAGATACTTTTATGCAACGCTCACAGCCTTGAAAATTTTGCAAAAAATGTTGCTGGAAATTTTCATTGCATTTTGGCATTATGTGTGCAATATATAATTAGGAAATCGCCTTCAGAATTTTGTGTTTCCTCCTTTCCCAATAATATGTAAAAAGGTTATGGAGATACGAGATACGACAGAATTGCTAAATATTCACAACTTAGTCCAGCAAAAGCGTCCTCCCTCCTTGAATAGAATGATGAAAATAACAATTATTATTCTGAATTTGTGAACTTGTGAAGTGAAGGAAGACAAGCTTAACAAGCTGCAATGTACTTATAATGCAGTGAATATAATTCGTACTTAAAATTACTAGAATTCGCAATGTAAAACGAAGATACTCTTTCTTCTTCTCAGGGTCAGTGTTTCTCACCCATAAACCTTTGCATTATTCTCACCGCTGTAAAAATCCCATTTAACAATATAAAACGCAAAATGTATGCACTAAAAAAGTTTTTGCTTTGTTACAGCAAGCTGTGTACATTCGCAAGTAGAGATTAGATGGTGACGGTGACCTTTGTTAAAAAGTGTATGCTTTGCCCTGTTGTAATGACGAGTCTCATCTTCAAGGCAATCCCATCAAATGATGCACATAAGGGAATTTATCCTATGAATGGCAAATCTTCCCCTGACATTTGATGATGTGATGCAAGTTCAATTCCACTTCCGCCCTTTTCTGCTAAGGGATTGCGAATGGGTAAGTTTGACCAAAAGGACAAAAAAGTTGATCCCCTGACATTTGATGATGTGATGCAAGTTCAATTCCACTTCCGCCCTTTTCTGCTAAGGGATTGCGAATGGGTAAGTTTGACCAGACACAGAGGACAAAAAAGTTGTTGAATGACTAAACTACTAAACAAGTACAGCGTTTGTTTGGTGTTTCCCAGGTGCACTTAGTCGACCATCGAACACGTCATAAGGGCAATCCACTTTCAAAGATGGCCAAGCCAAATTGTTAGTGTTCTTCAACAAGTTATAATATTTCTCCTGAATTGCTGGGACTTACCCAAACCTCAATTACGTTGTTCCATGCTTTTCTCATACTAAGTCAGATGTTTTTGTGCTTGTTTTTTCTGTATCTTGGTTTGTACAGATGCTCTCCTTATTTTGCGTAATTACCGTGTGTCTACCATAAATGCTTTTCAGAGTTCAGAGGGATTTCAGGAACAAAAACACATTGGGAAATTCGATCATAGCATCATAAAGTAAACAACTTGAATCTTCCCTAAGATTGTACTCTACCAGTTACCATGAAGTTTATTCCTGAGTGTTTTAAAATATTAATGAAGAAAACGTATATTGAGCAATTCTTTCTAAACTTTGTAAATGTACTTTGTGTAATACCAAATGTGTTAGCACAATAATTCACTTAATAGCTGAAGGGCAACTTGATCCACATTTTTTTACCGAAATATAGTTGCGAAATGAGGAACATTACTCATTAAAATGATGGGTCACATGACCATTTCCAGTTGTATTGTGTTCCTGTACTAAAACTAATTGTATTTCTAATCGAATGTGACTATAAGCGTAAGGAAAAGGAATTATATTTGCAATGAAATGTCGCCTGGTTGTAATATTGTCGAATTGTTCGCCTTCACAATGTCATTTGTGACACACGTACTAATCAATGAAAAGTCATGGACATTTTGCATCATGTATACAAAAGTAATTTTCGATACATACCCTTCATTTTTCAAGGTCCAGCTTTTTGAAGATTTGTTGAACGGCATACGTGCCATTTTACTTGCGTTTTTCTCGCTTCCGTCGTCTCCAAATCCGATTTACTATGATGTCTTAAGTATTGTTTTTAGCCGAGTCCATGTCACATTGTAGCATTTACTTTTTTGTTCCAAAAGTCTGAAAAGCCAGAACAAAAATTCATTTACAAGATTACAATTTACAATGTCGAACATTTGTGCAATTAATTTACAACTCTTCGTGTGTACTTAAAAATGCACATGCACAAGACAAATGATTCATTCATTCATTCGTGCAAGATTTTCATTCATTGATGCTGCAAGTGGACAAAAAACTATGCGTACAATTATATTATGTTGTACAACTAATGTGTAGTACACGCACACGTCCAAAAGTGACAAAGCGACAGAGTGACCCATATTGAAAGAAATCTTAAGGCCTCTCTGTCTGCGGCGGTTCGATAGCAGTACGTCTCATTTACAAATAAATTATGATGGTCCCATACTCAAATCTGAGTGGTTCCTTTCCCTTGCCTTCGTTAGTTCTCTTAAATGTCCCAATTGTCAATGTCATGCCCAACCTCAAACCCACAACGTTTAGTCTAAAGGGAACCCTTAATTCTTTCAAATTATTCCAAAAATTGTTGACATAAGCTCACTTACCAACAATTAGAAACACCAAGAAAAATTATAAACTTCTATTAGTTATTGAAAACTGCACTGATTTGGCACTGTTTAACAACGGATTAACAATGGACTACGTATTCAAACTAAAAATCCTTAATGATATTGCTATTTAATACGGATTAATGATGACAGTTGTAGTATTATTAACTAAACACGCACTTTTTGGAGAGGTTGCTTCACTTCGTGCACTTCGTTCCAAGTGCCAATTTGAACTGATGATGATCGCTCAAGATGGGAACGAAGAAAGAGCAAAACCGGCAGTGATAATAACAAAGGGGCAAGCTGGCAAAAATTTCTCATGTATCCAACAATGTAATAAAGGTACTTATCAAGACAGACCAACGGATGGATGATATGGATTAGAGTCTCAAAAACTCATGCTCTCATCTCAAGTCATCCTGAGCATTGTTAAAGGATTTCGCATAGGGGCACATTGAGAATCGCATTGTGAATGATATGAAAGGATTGGACATTGGATTTGGATTTTAGCAAGTGGAAGTGCACATGGACAGAGACATTGAACAGGTAGAGTTAGACAAACGCACAATGTGAACAAACTACGTACGTACTGTAAACAATGTATAACATGAGGTACATATGAGGAGAATGGACAAGACAACACAAGACGTTACAGAAGACGTCCATGCGTCTTGTCCATTGTCCATTTTACATTGCTTAGTCTATTTAGTTAGTCTGATACCTCAAAATGCCAAAATGCTTACGGCCTAGTCCAAGGTAAACGAGTAAAGGCTGAGTCAGGAGCAACAAAAAGGTAAAGGCAAGTTCTCCTCTCATCAATGGAACACTGGTGTCATATGAACTTTTGCATATAACTGCTGAAAACTAAAGGTGATTACTGCTCACTTCAACTGCTCAACTCACCCATTTGATTTTTGTTGTTGCTCTTCGTTCACCTGTGTGTCTCATTCACTTTGTTCATTCGTTTTGTCAGTCACTCGCTTGCTTAGTTTGGTCACTTTGAACAAGTTAAGAAGCTGAGAACCCTGTGCTCAAAGCTAATTCTCCTCATTCGAATCAAAAAACTAGGTAAAGGTCTTGAGTAGGTTGCTCACATTTATAAAACTAAAATGCACTATGTCTCTCAGAAACTCAATTTACCGAGTATTGTGTGTTGTGTGCGTACATTATTATAATTCTTATGGTCTGGTATCTTTGGGTCTTTTCCTTTCCTTTAAAAAATCTAATGGTTTTCAGTATGAGATCATTACATTTCACACCAACTTGCACTTTTCAGACATTTTTTACCCCAATTTTTACCATTAGACTTGAAAAATCTACAATACATTTTTCACTCACACGTTTTTCATGCCACGCGTTCACTGATCTTTACAATCTATGTAATTGTGACGCTGACACGAATTCTTGACTTTTATTTTTATTTTGTCTTCTGTACATAACCTGTACAAGGAAGAAATGGCACAATGCAACAATTGACGCAAGCAGGCAAACAGTAAAGTCTGTACAGTAATACATGTAGACGTAAACCCGGCACTGAAGTTTATATAAAACTGGACAATTTTTTCAATTTCTTCGTTATACGATATATAACGTTTTAAACGTTTAAAACATTTAGATTATTCAATTATGGACAAAGAAGTTCACTTAACCTTTAACTCTATAATTTCAGCACAAAAGCTTCAATGTTTCACTGCTCTGAGTTTCTAGCTTGTAAAAATGTTATAAAGGTTTCGTATAAATGCCGGGTTGTCAGTTATCGATGTTCCCGTCGATGTCAGAAATCAAGGTTAAATCAAAAACAGACACAAGCCTCACTAAACGACTATACTCACATTTCCTTCATGCATTAAATACACAAGATCAATAAAGTATTGACTTTCATGGCAAATCTTATGTTTGGTCACTTACCGAGTTACCGATTTAGGCTTTTCAAATTATTTGTTTCCTTTTTTATTGATTATGGATGTATAAAGTGCCTGCCGGATTCCAAAGGACAAAATACGACACAAAATAAGGCTTTCAGAGGTATTAAAATAAGAGCATTGCGCACAGCTCTATAAATTGCAATTAAATTGATTCTCGTTCAACGTATATGAGAAAGTAATGATAATGATGTCCAATTCTCCCACTGCACACTGGCTTAAGAAAAGTGTAAAATTGCAGTAAGAATGAGGGAGATCTTTGTAAGACTTGTAACACGTACGATTGGACAGAGTCATTTGTCATTGTATGCAAATAATTTTTATGCAATACTAACGAGGAGTGTCTACTAAAATAGCATGTCTTTCGTTGTCGACGTCGCATTACCTTTGTAATACACAATTGTACGTCCCAACAGTCCCAAGACCTCAAGCAAGGATGGATACTGCAAAAAATAATCTTTTTACACGCTGGCAATTGTATGAATTAAATACACTGCGTAGCACTATCATCGTGAAAAAAACCGCTCGTGCCGTGGACAGTAGAAATGAAAAAACTCTTGACAATTTTTGCATGAGAATGTATTATAAAAAGATATTTTATTTTCAAATTGTCATGCTTGCAAAGATTTGAATTGGAAATATACTGTCCGGTTGATTGGAATTGTGCAAGGTAATACGTAAAGAAGGGATGATGCATAAAAGGGAAAAAACCTTCAAAGATAGGAAATGAGAGGATGGAGGAAATCCACAGAAAGAAAAAATGACCATCATCAGAAGTTAAAATTCTTACAAAGTATGCCGTGGTGATGACGATTATTTGATGGGATTTCTGCACCCTACATCTATAATAACTTGTCTGGCTGGCTTAATCATGACGCAATGCAGAAGACGACGAAGAGAATGGATTTGCCCAACCATTGCAACAGGTCAAGTTCAATTTCACAACACGTTTTTTTGATTGGATTCGTACAGGTTGCATTCATAAAATTTTCGCACATTGTAATCATCAAAACTGTTTGCAATGGAAATGGAAAATGAGTTTTGTTGTTTTTGTTCCACGTGCTACGGTGGTGCACCTGCACGGTCTGCACAGTTAATCGTCAACGTCGTTTTGTCATCAAGAAAATTAATCTTACAATCGATTGCAGAAAGTTTACCATCCGAATTCTAATATTGGATGTTAAGAAGGATTATGATATTTAGTGGAATTCAAGGAAGGCTTGCAAGTTGCAATCGACAAGTGCTGGATGAAGAAAAGGGAGCCTTTGACATTTACAAATGATGCATGTATGAAAACAATACTACGTATTATTGAAAACCCGTGTTCTATCTATCATTAAAGGAACCGGTATGAGACAGCCCAGAACATCATAAAATTTTATCCACTTGTGGAACCAGACTGATTAAACAAACCGCATTTCAATGTGATACTGTGTACGCTATAAATTGTATTTCTGTGAGAAAGTGTATAAAACTGCAAATAAAATCATTCTAATTGTAGTTGTAATTGTAGATTTATTGTAATGGGCATGCACTCTTGCCTTGCGTGAGCGTCACAAAGTCGTATTATGCATATGCATCTGCAATCTGCACCATGAAAATTATCCCAAATGGTTGTCATTCTAAAGTAGGAAAAAGTCTCCTAATCATCATCGTATAACTATTACACACTATACTATTAAAGAAAAGTGCGAATATAGCGCTCAAAATTGGCAAACCTTTATGAAATATAAAGGATATAATTCGAGTGATAAAGTCTTAAACTGATTAAGCCAACACGATAAGATATGATAAAATGCACACTTACGCATTTGAATTTTCCAGTAATACTTAAGTCCGTTTTGTTGTTTCGTTGACCTTCAGAGAAATTGTATCAGATTTGTGCGACAGTTTCTCAATCAAATATAAAAATTCAGTAGTTGATTTATTTATATTGTTTGGCAAAAATGGATCGAAATCGTCTTCATCAACGTTCCATTATGGAATTAATGATCAAAGTGCAAAAATTCGTGAGAGTTGAATTGGTAATTAGTAATTCAAACCAACGATCAAATTAATCTTATTCAAAATGCAAATGCATGCTGATGTAAAATGAATTTATATCGTAAAGTCCTCAATTTGTTACTTTTAGATGAATGCCATGATTGGAGTATTCGTTTTTGGAATCATATTCGTTGTGTTTCTTCCTTATGGGAAAAAGACATACGGACCCAGTAAAATCAAGATTTCATTTTCAATTTTCAAGTTATAATTTTAAAAAATGGAGTTACCTTCTAAGAAATCCTTAATTTAATTTACCCAGATGAGCCTTTTTGGTTGGTTGGACCTCCTTTGATTTATTTCTGCCTTGACTTAATGTCAGCAGTTTTGCTGTTATTCGCTACCAAACATGAGGTAAACGCTTCTACAAAAATTTCTTTGATTAATAATTTTCGTCTATAAAATGCCAAGAAATGGTTTTCAAAGTACATTTTTCTATACTGTGGACTACAGCTCATGCCTCGAAAACTATACGGTTGGGTAAGCATGCAAATTGTGGCTTTAATTGTGCTCACAATCCTCGGATTTTACATGGTGTGGCAGTGCAAGTATGAGAAATCACTTTACTGGAAACTCGGGCTTTGTCTCCTCGTTCTCTTCACTTACAAAGCCTATCGAATGATGCTCATGCAAAATATCATCAAGGAAATTCAAATTCGATGCTCCAGAGTCATTCCCGTCGTGCATTCCATTTCGAGAACTATCCCTCCAGTCCACTCAATACCTCCTTCAATTTCCATTAATTTTGAAAAATATTAACTTTTTTTAAAAAGCAATGTCCAATTTATTGAACCGGTTTTTCCCGAACCGCGTCACCGATTATGTAAACTGTTGATGTATCATTTATTGACATTTTATTTTTCATTTGAACAATAGCAAAATTGTCTCTCTGTAAATGTTAACTAATGGTGAAATATCAATAAAGCATTTTGAGAACGCTTCTACACATACGTTGACTATTGAATGATATATGATTATGATGTTCGATGACGCATCAGATACTTTTTATGATCGTGTTTACAGCTATGCTAAATACGTTTAACTGTACTCTTCCATGCTGCATGCAGATAAGAAACTCCCCCGAATGGAATCTTCTCATTCTGACTGGCCGATGCTATCGTAAAACAACTAAACCACACTTTTTCAACTGCGTGTGAGATCAAACTCATCTGTTTCATTTCTCATTAGTCATTATTTACTACTAAAAAGGGAAATGTAGTTAAAAATCGGTAATTAGCTTGGTGCAGCGCACAAAAAAAGTTCCAATTCATGACATTTGCCCAAAAGCGTACGCCAACGACATAATCATGAAAATGTTTTTGTTAGCACGTCACTGACGAAATAAAACGAGACAATTTTTGACATCCGAATTAACAAAATGCGGTAAGATGCGCAACAGCACCACTCATATCGCAATCGTAATTCCTTTAATGTTTTAACTTTATAAGCATGATTAATAGGTTTTTTTCATGAACACGCATTTTACTAATTTAATTTCGATTGAATTTCCAGAAACTTTAACCCATTCTGTGACTCTGACACGCGCAACGGCCTCCAACTTCTTGCGGGAATCAATTTAATTCTTCTAGTTGTCAATGAAGCCATTGACACTTTAGCCATTGTTGAAATGTCCATCTATTTCAATCAATGGACCTCATCCGTCCGAACGCTGTCTCATTCTCGTAAGCTCTCGGATCAATGGTTTTACTTTTACACAAAAACGAGATATTTTTGATATAATTTGAAACTTTTAAAATTAAAATGTCATTTTTTGACAGTACCATTTGCATACGCAATGCTCAGTTCTCACATGCTGATTCTACTTTCCCAGATCTTCTTTGGGCACCGTATCCTGCAAGCAGTGGCAATTGTACGTTAACTAACGCACCTTTTTGATTGATTCTGTGATTGACCACTGATATGGATTTAATTCCATCCTTTTTGTGATTTCTGTCTTCTGTGACAGAATGCCGAGCGTGTGATTTGTAACAGCTACGCTCCATGGCTGGTGATCCAATTCCTGGAATTATTATGCGTGCTCGTGTATTTAGTTTGTCTTCCAATGTCTCATTTTCATTTTTACTTCATGACAATGATGCTCATATACAGAGCTTATTTCATTTGGCCATTGAGCTACTATGCACAAGAATGTAGAATGTCCGTGGGTACACAACCTCGTCGACATTTCACGGATTTCACCAATTCATGCTCCTCGGATTCCGAAATTGGGAGAACAACGTTATCATGCGAAACGACTCCTTTGCTTAAATCAAACTTAACTAATTAACATAGTACATTCATACATGTACATAATTCTTAACTTATTGTGTTAACCATTTATTTTCAAAATATATTTAATAAATGTTGAATTAAGTTAATTAAATAATGAAATTAATTTACTAACAAGTATAAAAACGTCGTCAGCGTTAGCGTCTGTTTGCTATGCATTTTGCATTATGTTTCACTTTTCATGGGCTACAAAGGCTAAAAGTCGCTCCCATTGGAACATCAGGCAAGGTTCCAATGTGCCATAGTAAAGCATGCTCAGACGGCACGAGGACGGCAAGGAAAGCATTACAAAAAACTTCTTTCTGGTCATTTTTTTTATTTTAAAAATCCATTTTTCTTAAAAAAATCTTGCAATTGGGAGTTATTTTGTAGTATTTTTTTCGGTTAACGAGTGTCTCAAGTTGAATTCAACGTTTCAAGATGGGGAAAATGAAAAAGAAGGTGAGAAATTATTTTTGTGTTTTTTATCATTTGGTTAGTTAGTTATAGTTTATAAAATTCAATTTCGATTTGTTTCAGTGGGTGATGAGATTATGTAAAAAAAATGAATTTAGTGAATTGATTGCTAATTTTTATGTTTTGAAATTTTTTAATTAGTACGAACAGGGAGAATCA